>WOGN01006332.1:0-12512 GCA_015342105.1 Leptinotarsa texana | reverse complement strand
TTTTTATAGAGAAAAGACAACCATTTGGAAACATTTTCGCAAGATTGCGTCACAAACTTACTGATGGTGGTCAAATTGAAAAGACCAAAATTATATGATTCAAACACGAATAAGGAGTTCGGAAAAATAGTCGTTTTAGGAGCGTTGAAAATAATCCCAAAACGTTAACGCGAAATTTGAAAATATCAACAGGCCACCGGAACTAACGTTAGGAGGATTTTGAAAAAAAAAAACACAAATTCAAGCCATACAGGACCAGAAGAGTTCGTCAACTCAGACCAGGAGATTTTGTGAAGCAGAGAAGTCAAGGAAGATTTGGATTTAGTATGTGGGCAGATGTTTTCAGGAGTAGAGTTATCGGCTCGTTTATTTATAATGGTACTCCTGTATTTTAAGGCAAAATATTGAACCCCTTGTTGATGAATTGCCATTAATGGAGCTCAAAAAATATATTTTCAGCAAGACGGAGCTTCGCCTCACAATACTGTCATTATCACCAATTCTTTGGCTGCAAATTTTGGTAATAACTGAATAGTCAACCGGTGACCGGTCAGGTCACCGGACCTAAGGTCTATGGACTTTTATCTCTGGGGAAGGTTGGAAGATCTAATTTTTAAATTGCCGGCCAAATCTAGATACGAGTTGAAAGCGGCAGTGAATATTTTTATCGCCAAGAAATATGTATGAAGCTGAAGTTACAAAAAACTGTACTGTCGAAATAAGATGTCAATCAACGACCCAGAAATTGTTTTCTGGTCGAATCTCTTTAGTTATGTCACTTGTAACTAAAACTTGAAAATAAACAAAAATAATGAATGATTCATTCAGAAGGCCTTGAAGAGTATAATAAATTAAACTACTCTTTTCTTATACTTTTGAATTACTTCACTTATTAGTTCGAGAGCAAAGAACGCGACAGTAATATAAGCTCAATAATCACTAGGTATAATTGAAGTTCAGTGTTCAGTTACTGTAATTTGTGTTATCAAATAAACGATCACGGTCGAATCAATCCGAAAATGCATTAGAATATGCGATAACGTTTCGAGCAAAATCTTTATAATTGTATGGCTGCAGGCGGTTATAAGTATGAACATCAACTTAGTAGTAGATACTTAGCCAAACATAATTTTTTATTGTATTTTTTTGCAAAATTGTCAGTAAGAATATTATGAAGGACATCCTATATGACTATGATGATTTTTACCTTTGTTTGAGAGTCTTGATGCAGTTTCTAATAACAGTTCTGTTTCGTTTTCGTTTAGCCACTTTCGGCGAATTTTCGAAAAATGGTATCTATGGTATCTTATAAATTTCCAGCATTGCATTTATTATGTAGTTTAAGTCTCCAAACTCGACCAAAGAGGGCTCGAGCAATTCGCCAGAGTATTATTTCAGTTCCTCTAAAAACGATCGTGATAACGGGGCTTTGCTGGTTCAGTTTTTGACAGATGACACACGAGTTGAATAATTAACATAACCCAGGCATTATTCGAAAATATATTTCATATATAACAGAACCCATGAATACGTTGATCAAACTGAAAAGCTTGAGTTATAGGTGGCACCAGCATAGTCTCTCGGATATTTATCTCTGATGAATAGCCTATTAATAAACATCACGAGAAAGAATAGCCCCTGTCGAAAAGACGACGGAAAGACACCAGACGTCCACAGTTACAAAGCTCATGATGCTCATTTTTTCTTGTTTCGCGTTTCGCCTGTTTTTTTCGCGATGGCGCCACCGGCATGCTGCGACCTCTTTGACAGCTTCGATGCCGACAATTATAATGGGCCCGCTCGATTTCAACATATGTAAACACGGCAAATAAATTAAATGCGAAACGAGAAGGCCATGCAAAGACGGGGCGATCTGATGAGACACATCAAGATCATCGGCGGACGCGCAGCCTTCCTCGATTTCTAGGAGACGATCCTTTTTTGTTTTTTTCTTGTTCAACGAATTGATCGTTTGTTCTCTTCTTTCGGATTTTTTCTTGAGAATAAGACGTTTTCGGTTCCGAATGTCGCGACAAGATAATTTTCAGTAAGAGTATCCATGAGTTGTACAGGGTTGATCAAACATGTAGGTATACACTGCATATAGGGTTTGGAAAGAATACATTTTTTTATTCAATGATGCACTTCATGTTCTACTATGAATGAAATATCAATTATAATTAACATGGGACAATTTCGTAATTCATTTCAGCGCCTAGTCATTGTTATGGATTCATGTATTTGATCTACTATATTAGTTATTTGTTTCATCTATCCCGATTTTTTGTTTTCCCCTTGTACTGATATTGCATCTATAATAGTCTAGTTCAGATTCAATTATTTCAAGAGTGACAATTGTAATATTTGTTCATTTATAGGAAAACTGACATGAAAAAATATGCCTGCAAAAGAACTTCAAGGTTATTCAAAGAAGAATCAATAAGGTTCTAGAAAAACACCGTTTAATGTCAGATTCGCAGTATGGTTTCAGTGATAATATGTCTACGCAAGATCCAATTAGAATATTAACACAAAAAATCTATCAACCCTTAGATGAATCGACACCATTAATTGGTGTCTTTATAGATCTGAAGAAAGATTTCGACACTGTCGATTATAATATACTTCTGAAAACCCTTGAATATATAGGAATAAACGGTATAACACATGATCTTTTCACAAGCTATCTAATGAATAGACAACAATGTATTAAAATAGGTGACAAAGTGAGTAATGAAAAGACCGTTAGTGTGTGGTGTGTCTCAGGGCACGGTGTTAGGACCAATATTATTCAACATATATCTCAACAATCTTTTTCTTTCGAATACTTACTCCAAAATCACTAGCTATGGTGATGACATGGTCTTGATCTGTAAGGATGATGATTGGTTTACCGTGAAATCGAAATTAGAACAGGATCTGAGTCAGGATCTGTGGTTCGATTATAGCCTATTAGCAATAAACTTAAAAAAACATTCTACTTACCATTCAGTAGCTATGATCTAGCCCTCCCTACATACGAAATTGCTCTCTCCGAGCATCAGGAATGCCAAAAAAAATCAGTACCTAGGTGATTTATGAGTTCCCTATGTGTTCTATACTATATACATGCAATATGAATTTTATCCTGATAATTACTTCTAAATATGTAGTCTACTATATTGTGTCACTAACAAAGTAGGTATGTCTTAATTGACTGTTATCGCTTCTTTATACAATTTTTATCCCTGTATATAACAATATGAATACTATATCTCTATTACTGTTTCTCATTACTCCATGTATATTCTTTCCGATTTCAAGATCTTGTGAGTCCTTTATATCGAGTATATGTGCTATCATATGAATTCCATAATGTGAATAAGTTGTCCTTAATTTGAATCTACTGTACTATGCCCATTAATCTATATACCTTAATAACTTGAAATCGTTTCCATACAAACAATTTTAAATTTTGTTTTGTTTTTTTCATATATTGTCTAAATGAATTGTATTGATACCTTGATCAGAAAATTGATAAAATTATCACAACAAGAGTAGAAGTATTCTACATCAATTAAAAAATGAAAGAATTTTGGGTAATCCGATATCATAACTATATTGCAATACAGTTAACACAAATGTGAAATTTATGTAAGAAACAATATAAAGCCTATTGTGATTTCTCCTTGAGCAGAACTATATCACTTAGGTTGATGGCGAAATAAACGTGTAGCCATTGGGAAAATATGTTTGTGAAAATTTTCATTATGTGAATTGAATGAAATAAAATAATTTGGATATTACTCAGCTCGAGATATACCCTGCATAATTTCTTATGGTCTAGAGTCCCCTTTCAGATTACTACGAGTATTATGCCTTAGCTATCAGCTTCTCTGACTACTTCAATATATTATGTTATGTTGATTCCCTCACTTGCCGAGTTATCATTGTTCTATTTGCTAAGATTTCAGACATTTTTTAAATCGAAGATTCATTCCAGTATACTACATAGTAAAAAATTATTTAATATTTTGGGACGAAACTAAGCCAGTTTATAATCTGATCTGATTTCATCTTGTTGAAGTCATTGTTACTATTTGATCTCCAAAAACAACTTTCCCAAAGGAATACTTTTGTCGATGCGCGTTCCACTAACCAACTTCAGGCGTCTTCTAAGGACCCCAAGTTGTTTGGCGTATAAAAGGTGTTTGTTAACAACTAATATTTGAAGATGTAATGACATGAAGCGAATAATTTTTATTTCACAATTCAACTATTTTCAGTAGATACATTGCCAAATGAAATTGATGTCTTCACTTTACTAAATCAACAGAAGTTAGAAAAAAGTATATTTAAAATATTATTAAAACACATTTTCATAGAAATGTATAACATTTTTTATCTGCACCGTTTACATAGGTATATATTTCTGAAGATGAATAAATCGAGTGATAGAGATAGACAGAACTGGCCGATACTTGATGGGTCCATTTAGGTGGACGAATAGGTACTAGGTTATAGTATATAAGTTTGTAATTTAGAAGTAACTCTTAGTTATGCTTGAAGAAGCTATTGTATAGCGAAATACGCGTGTCGCGGTTTTTGTAAAACCCTTATAGTGAAAATCATACAATAAACTCTATTGATTAGTTTTTAATATGGATTTTCATCAAGTATCGGCCAGTCCTATTCAATCTTTGTCAGAATTTGATTTACTATTATTTGATTACCACTAATAGGTAGGTAATGTAAATATATGTGTTGGTTGTTATGGTTTTATTTAAGTTCTTCGGTTAAGAAGTGATAATTCAGTCTTTGAAAATAAGTACGAAAATAGCATTTTCAATCTTCGAAGTTCGTCAGATTTTTCAAATGCAATCAATGCATTTTTCTACGTTTTTGACTTGACAGTAGCTATTACGTTATAGAAAATGTTTCGCATACTATCAGCCTTTTTCCTTTCCCTAAAATCAAAAAGCATATGAAAAGCCTGAATATTAACTGTTTAAAATGTCCCAATACAATGTACTTTCGAAGTATTATTCAATAAGCCGAATAGATACTAAAATTGTGAAATATACAAGGCGTTTCGAATTTGATCTTCACTCGTCTCCATAATTTTTCATTGACTTTTCAAACGAATCAAACTCGGTGAGATTTTGATCTAATAACTTCAACATAGTTTGATGTGGTTGTCGTTTTTCGGGATACAAGTTTAAATACATTTCCGATGTTTCTATCGTATTTGTAATAAATTTGTATCATATCTCTGTTTTCTTCATTCGTGAAAGCCATTTTTTGCCAAAAATTCAATGACTTGTACAATAACAATATGTAATTGAGTGTTACAAATTGAAAGTCAAATTTAGAAACATTAAAGTCAAAGCCTGTTATAATAAGAATTATTTTTTTTCAATATCTCTAATTTTTCGAAAAAGAACGATAACTTATGACACAATATTGAAAAGTTAAATCCTGCTCTATTCAAAAGAGAAAAAATCTAATGTAGCACCTATAAGAAAAAATAAAGTTGATGATGGTGGTCGGAAGACGAAACGTCGGAGAGCAACCTGAAAACACTATTATGTAGCAGGAAGAAAGTGGCAATGTGGAAGTTTAATTTATTTTCGAATCCTTCGAAAAATAAAGCTAGAAAAAATAAAAAAACATTTTTCGAAATTTTTGTTTTTTTCGGATATCTCCTGGTACACTCGAATTTTCAGATTTTTCTCAACGGCCTATTGTTAGTCAGGTGAATGCACAACTTCGCCCCAATTTAACCATCTTCATATCTCTCATACTTACCGAGTATCCAATGGTGAGGATCGAATTTGAAACACACCTGATATATTTTTCAATCCTGTCGATTGTTTCTCAAAAAATGACCGGCTTGAGGAAGTTGCAGAATTATCAACCCAAATTTTTCATTTGGTATGGTCGACATTTACCCAAGTCTACAAAATATATCTTTTTATTTTTTATTTCCTGTACAGTGTAGAATTTTATGTTTGTATCTCTGAATGAAGGCAAGCTATTTCGTCCTCGTTTTTGATATTTAAAATTTAATGTCTTTACTAATCTATATCTATACAATGTTGTGCGTTTGAGTAAATCCTGTGGGTATTTTATGTTTTTCAATACCTGCCTTATCAATAGTAGGGAATTCGTTTCTGAAGAAATATAGATGTACTAATTTTCTGAAAGCATTTCTATGAAACTCATCCACCAAATTCACAATTTTTTCACGATTCTGGATTTTTGACGCCGAAAATATATGGTTAGTGGTTCATTCTGTATAATTTTGTAGACGATGTGACCACACACTCGTATTTTATTTGCCATTTTGTTTACAATTTCATCTTCGAGTACTATTGGATTTTTGAGTCTCATGCCTATACCTGTTCAATCATTTCTTTGGTTTTTATGTCGAAATGAGACTTTTTTCGAGCTTTAAAAAGGTTGAGATGAATACATTTTTGTACACTCATCCGCTGTGTCTGTGCTAGACATATTATTCCTGGATATATCATTCAACATACTTAACAAGAATTCAATCAATACTCTAAAAGTTTGGGTATAAGCCCAAGGAGCAAACACACTGTTATTGAATGTATTTACTTTGAAAGTATTTGAAATGAAGCAGCAATTATAAAGGTAAAATTCAAACAACACAATTAAACTCAATAAAATGGATGCAACGACTATGCTCTTTTCACTGGTACGCATCTACATCAGAATAGTTAAGAGCATTTGTAGCAATAAATTAATGATCAAAGCCATTGCAGATTTCAGCAAGCCACGAGGCGATGACGCGTTAATTATCGTCAGTATATGTAAAGTATATTTCAATCTCGGATTGGAATATACTTTATTGTTGTCTTCTTGAATTCCAGAACATCTGCTGGGGTAACTTTCTTAAACGTGAACATTTGGAGATATATGCCAAATGAGCCTCACCCCCATCTACCTGTCTTCTGTACCCCATAAATTGCGTCGAGAGATCACTTGAAAAGTGGCAAAACGAACAGAGGTTTCGGTATTTTTGAAGAACCGTTTGGCGGTATTCCCTTCTAATCTGATTGGGCTTCCGTAACTATCCTGTGCTTAATTGTTTTTGCAACAGGCAAACTGTCCACCGAATCGGAAACATTTAATCTGAACGTTTGAGCATCGCTTTGTGTTGAAATTAAGACTTTTGGAGACACTCGAATTTTTCCGTCTACTGGTTCTTGTAATGTCGGATGGTTTGACATGCATGGATTGACCGATTGCATTGCTAAAGTTTTAGAAAACTAATAGAGAGAAATAGCTATGATATGAGTGTTAAAAGTAAGGTTTTATTTTGTGAGTGAAAAAGTTTTCACAAACAAAATAAATATCATACAAAGTTTTTTGTAAGACTGACCTGTTTTCATAATAAAATAGATAAATTTAATATTTCTCCTTAAACTCATTTTGATATCTCTTGTCAGTTAACAATTTTCATGTTATCGCATTTGCTGTAAAGTGGCCGTGTCAGGTGACGCCGAATCACCTGGTTACCAACAAACGGTATTGTTTACAGCTCACGCGTTTTATTTAAAGTCACAATTGAAGTTTTTGCTGGTTGGTGTTTAATGTCTTGCATAATGAAGAACAATAGTGAGGGATTGTGTGTTCCTGACGATAAAGAAGATGCTGTAAAAAGACCTTCGACTGACTTGTTATCAAAAAAATCGGCCCATCAGTACGACATCGTATATTCTCATTTTCTTAGCTTGTGTAGACTTGAAAACATCCAAGGAAATTTCAGCGAAACAGTTTTCTTAGCCTTTCTAGAAGAGAAATGAAAAATATGGAACTCGTCAACTCAGTGGAGCAAGTTTCCAATTCAAATTATAATCACAAAAACGCATATATCTAGTTCTTGTTTGCATTGATGGAAAAAACATCCACTTTTTTATAATAAATACGCTGCATTATGCCTTTCTCTTATCAATTGTCGACGATTTTTTCTGAAATACTCAAATTATAAATGCAGTGCCAACTCAGTTGGTATTAACACATTTGGGAAAATGCTCTATACCATTGCTGAGTGTGTGAATTTCCCGGAACCAAAAAAATGTACAAGTCACTGTTTCAGAAGGTCTTCTGCTTCTTTGCTATCAGAATCAGTAACAAATATGACGCATATTGGGAAGCACGGAGGATGGAACAGCAGTAGCTGAAGGCATCGATCAATCTATAAAAAGGCTATTGCTGAAAGAATAATCCCAACATCTAGCTCCAGCATTACAGCATCGCCCTCTTCACTTCAAGAATTAAATGTTATTGCCCATGAAATTTTCAACTCAGCTAGTTCAAGGCTCTTCAACATCGCAAGGGATTAATATCAGCAGTTGTTCTAATTGTACTATATTGTATCTATATCTATTGTTCATAATAAAACTTCCTTGAAAATAGAATAATTGAGTTTTCTTTATTGCTATTTGATCAAAAAATATCGTAATAAAAATACTTTTAACACTACTGTTGAAAATATTTTCAACACGCTACTTTGTAAACATCATCTTTCAATACTCTGGACAACCATTAAAAACGTCACTTTTAATGACAGTTGTACCAAAATCCTTTTCTGTATTTCATTTTCAACAGGGTAGTGAGTAGAGACAATTTTTAATTCTCGAATTAAACTTGTATATTATTCAATAGTTGAAAAAATACTTATACAAATACATTACGAACCATACATTACCTACTATCAATCAGAAATAACTTTAATGTATACAGCATATCATTAAATGAAATGATTAGTCCAAAATCAAATCCAAAACAGACAATAATCCCATAAATCAGTATATACAGAATAATACTATAGTTTTTTGGGAAAAAAAGTTTTTGGCTTTCTACTACTCCATCTTGATACAAAAAAATGAAGGATGAGGGAATCTTCCAAAGAAAGGAAGAAAGTAACTCTATAGATGGATGTGTAGATCATGCAAAGAAGTAACTTTCAGACAAAAACTGATAGAAAGTCCTCCTGAAACAGCTACTTTCATATAAGCATTGAATTATACGAAAGAAAAAATTCTTTCGCAATAAATACTTCTGTATGAACACTGAATTATACAGAAGATACTTTTCTCTATTCAGATATCATCCACATGAGTTCTACTTTGAATGAATGGTAACAAATTGCACTTACATAGAACACTGCCATCCTCACTGGTAAGCACCGATGTTTATTCCGTGACATTGAAAAATCGTAATTCATGAATGAAGTGTGTGTATTTTCTGAAATGTTATCCAATTTGATACTGAGAAGCGTTAGGGCAAGTGTCTTAAGGCGAAACATCGGTATTTACCAGTGAGGATGGCAGTGTTATATGTAAGTGCAATTTGTTGCCATTCATTTAAAGTAGAACTCATGTGAATGATATCTGATCATTATTTCACAACGAATGTTTAAAATACAAACTGAATAGAGAAAAGTATTTTCTGTATAATTCAGTGTTCATATAGAAGTATTTGTTTCGAAAAAATTTTTTCTTTCGTATAATTCAATGTTTATATGAAAGTAGCTGTTTCAGGAAGACTTTCTTTCAGTTTGTAGCTGAAAGTTACTTCTTTGCATAATCTACACATCCATGTATAGAGTTACTTCCTTCCTTTCTTTGGAAGATTTCCTCATCCTTCTTTTTTTTTGAATCAAGATGGAGTAGTAGAAAGCCAAAAAGTTTCTTTCCCAAAAAATTAATCACCCATAAAAATATAACCCCTTCAATTCAAATACTATAGTATAATTTATTTCCTGATGAGGCCAACTGGATTGATGAAACGCTCACCGAAAGGAGTGTTGCAGTTCTAGTGTGTAGGAAAATTATTTGTTTTGGATGTATTCAAATTCAGAGGTTTCATATCTATCCTTCCAAGGGAAGTTAGTTGATTTGCAATGTTGTTGAATTTTAATATTACTTATGCGGCTGGGTTATAATATTTTTCAAGTGTTAAAGTGGGTACATGGATTCAAAGAAAATAAAAGGATGAATCTGTAACCAGCGAAGCATTTTAGTGATAATACATTGACAATAGTTTACTAGAAGAGAATCCAGGAACATGAAAGAAAGGTCTCCTGAAGAGACTTGTAGGAAAAAGTATCCCGTGAAAATTTTTCAACATGTAGGTTTCGATGTCTATTTAAGAGATTCCATCATACTGAAACTAAAAGATTGTTAAATGTATCATTTATTACGGTTACCATAGAAGGTGTCAAATCAAAAAAGTTATCGTCAATTTCAATTTAAAGGAGCCGGTATCGTGATTTGATTGTTCAACATTATTGCTGATGGTATATTGTCCAGTTCTATGTATTCATATATTTGTTCAATAACTGTATTCAAAACCGTAATTCGGGGTTCGAAATATTTTGCACATTGACATTATGAGCTTGTGTAGAATGTTTATTGATTTAAAAAAATCAGTATAATATTAGTTACGCATTAGGAATCTGCAAATCTATAATAGCTGATTTTTTTATAGATTTTCCTGCACTATCTTTCGCGTGTGTGGTGTATTGTCATCCTCGGTGAGAATGAATTTCGCAACGTTTCGACAAAGTCACATTTGTCATCATCTGGCGATTTATTGTTAAGTGTTCGGAGTATCCAGCAGTTTCGAATTTTCAAATTTTACCTGGCACTGGAGTGCCATGGAGTTTCAAAATAGAATATCTGTAGAACAAAGCTTATAAAATATTATCGTCGACTGCCATCGAATATTTCCGAAAACACTTCGAAAACACATTTAATCAAATGAGCAAGTACCCAAATGTATAAATTGCCAGGAGGATGTTTTCAAGAGAGACTGTAATCATTAGAACATGTTATATTATGATAGAGTTTCAAATCATCTGCGCATAAAAGGAAATTGACATCAATCTATGCTTCGATATGATTAATGAACATATTGAACAGTAAGGGTCCTAGATTTGATTCTAGTGGTACAGCAGATGTGGCTATATATTCGATAGACTTGAGGCCATTGAGTTGGACGTTTGTTTGTCACGAATGAGTTGAATCTACTCATGTCATCGATGCGACCTACGTCATCACATTCATTTGCTAATTTCATTCAATCCCAACCATAGGAATCTTGTTGAAGTGAAAGAGGTATATTTTCTTGTAGAGATCCATTTTCGGAAGAAAAAGTTTTGTCTTTTTACTTCTCCGTCTTTGTATAGAGTTAACTTTTTGAAATTGATTGATTTCTTCTGAAGACTATTTCGAGGAGAAATTCAGGTAATTTAAATATGATTCATCTGTTATGCCATATGAAAATTTTGGGTTGATTGTTACCCTGGTTTGGGAGGTGACCTGTTCACATAGTTACTCAAAAAACTGCGTATTTCATTTCTTTATCTATATCGCCCTCCTCTTATGAAATCGTTACAAATTTGAAAGTTAGGTGGCAATATTTTCTAGATAATTCAAATACTTTACTATAAGCAATAACGTCAGTCATTTCAATTGATCATCAACAATATTTAGCGAACGAAAGCGCTCTTCGCCAAACCGACAAATAAATATCCTTGTAACAATAAAAGAAATCCCATAAAAACCTTGCAAGAAACCTCATCAGACGTGAAAACATTTCTTATTCCTCTGTCCCTTCGACAATAGAGAATTATACTCGATTACATTGGTAAGAAGGAATGAACTGGTCTGTCGAGTAGGACCTCTCAAGGCAACTTAATGAAATGTTAAAGCTTAATTTTCAAAACTCCGATTGAATAGGAAGCTTTTATATATCTGTTTTTCGCATTCTATTGTACTTTCGAACAAGGGACAATTATTTGTGGAGCATCTTCTTACCGGCGAACCTTTATACTTTTGCTTTTGGGCAATGTATTTACCTTTTCGAACAAATTTGGTGAAATAAGCCTGTTTTATCAAGGATGGGATTAATTGTCGAAAAGGAGCTCTTAGTTTTGGTTCAGCAGCTTTTCGGGATTGCGTTTTGCGAAAGGGTATTTTTTTGAGACACATACATTATGCTATTCGTAGATCCCCTTCAACCTTGGTTGACTTATAGTAATGAGTAACCATGGGTTATTCTTTTTTGTTCACTCCAATACACAATGATCGTTAAAGATTTTACACAACAGTTTTTCTTCAAAGCATATATGTGAACAAAATTTTTTCATGTGATTGTAGGAAAGTGAAAACAATTAATAGCCGATTAGAAGAAATATAAACTGTGGTGATATTTGATAATAAAAGTCATTAATGAAGTTGAAGTCGAATAATATTTATAAAAAAATATATTTTTTGAGCAGGAAGACTTCCCATCTACAAAAATGCAATAAAGTTTTATATATTACATATTCAGGTTCCTCGAATGCATCCTATTCGTTCACGTTCATGAATTCCACCTATTACATATGCATTTAACAAATATAGATAGATAGATCTTTATTAAATAGGATATCCTAATAATATACAAATCAACTAGAATAGTAGAAATAAGAAAAAAAAAGGTATGTGTTACATCTA
>WOGN01006331.1:0-17466 GCA_015342105.1 Leptinotarsa texana | reverse complement strand
GGAACAAATCCCCAATGAGCAGGTTAACAAACGTTTGCGCTCAAGTGATAATTCACCAACACCAGAGACGAAAAAGCCCTGTACAACCGTAAGGTGTAGCTGACATGCAAAAACCCTCATATGGGAAGGTTGTCGCGGGTATCAAGGTGGGACTCTTGCAACTTGACTATCCGACTAGCCCATTAATGATGAAACAGAAGACCATAATCTTTGTGCCTGCCCCGCTGGAAACCGAATTAGGTTTTTAGAGTTCGGCAGAGCCGAACTTTTACCATCTGACCTGAAAGATCACTTACCATACAAAATAATTGGCTTCGTTAAGAAGCTGGGTTTATTTGGTCGAGTGTGAATAGGTGTGGGCAACAATAAACACTTGCGGGTTGCGGTGGAGGGTCGAATAGACCCACGTAACCCTAACCTATTGAAAGTGGACAGACATACTTGAAGACTGGCTGTAAATCAAACAATCTAAAGAAAGGAACAATTCGTTCAGGCCAGTCTTTACTTACCTATCCTGTAGGTTCATGGACTGACACCTATCAGAAAACAACTATCCCCCTGGCTAATAATACCAGGGCGTTGGATTATATCCGACAGATGTCAGTGTCTTCACAGAACACATATACAGCATACGCTTTTGTTGATATAACTGCCGAAATAGATATTCAATTATTGGAACGGGTACATTCGCCGACCGGTTCCGAACTATAGCCCGAATTATTCCTTTCTTCGAAATTTACAGATTCTTAGATACCTATTAGTTAGTCCTATTGTCCAAGACTCGTACGAGGCTCTTAGGTGGAACACCCTGTAAAAACTCGAGACTAGATCGTTTAAAACGCGAATGATAAAAGTAAACCATTTATAAACAACTTGACGAGTCACCTGTAGAATAATAATTAAATTTACGAAAACAACCGACCACATTTAATGTTGTTGAAGAGAAATCGAGACCTTGGCTCTAAACATTAGTAGCTATTTAAAATTGCTATAAAATTCGTTAATATGTTTGTTCAATATCATTCATTATAGTCATGAGTCGAAGAAAATAAATGAAAATTCTGTAATATTATACTTACCTCATAGTTATAAATGTGCGCAACGAAGTTTTGTGTACTCACCCAAACGATAAGATAAGAATATAGATTGTGAACTATTGAACAATGTAGGTAAAAAGTAGTGATTCACCTGACCCGAGTTTTTTGGAAGTACCACGCCAAATAATCCAATACACAAAGTACCTAATGTGTTTAAAGTGAAGTGAGTGCCTATCTTTCGTTAATGTATTGGCCTGGAAGTGTCGTGTAAGTGTGAGTTATTTCCCTCCCATAAAATGAATTCAGTACAAGGAGAGACCAGGCAGCAAAACGAAGAACTTGTTATCGACAGTGTTTTGTCGACACAGCCAGAACTCGGACCAAGTATCCCAGATGGCGGTTATGGTTGGGTGGTGTTTATGGCAACCTTGTTCTTTCAGGTAGTGTATTCCTTACAGGGTGGAACGTGATAGAATCACGTATGTAGTCATTGAACCATAAAAGTTTCAAGGAACTCCGAGTAGTTTGTAACTTCAGATATCCACACTATTTCCCTTTAACAATACCGATTTTTCACAAATATCTCAAATAAAAAACTACTACTAGTAGCTAGTATGGATGAATGGATAGTATAACCTACCAATGAAATAATTTTCATTTATTTCTTACTTATTTTGGGTATATAACCTTCCACAATCTGAAAAATAAACAAAACAAAACCAATAGAGAATCTGCTGAAAAGTTCACCCGGCAAGTTACTGCGTAATATAAACCACTGAAGAGTCCAATTAATCAGAAACGTCTGTTAATAAATTTTGTCTACACATTGAAAAAAATCAATATTTATACTTATCTTTTTTTAAACATCAAACTTTCGCTAAGTATAAATATTCAAATTTTCTCAATTGATTTTTGATTTGTAGGCAAAATGTATAAATACAAGTTATAGCATATAGCATATAGTTAATTCTAATGGCATAAAAACTTAATAGTTACCGAACTTCGACAGTTTCTTTGTATGGCGTGGGCGGCGTGGTTTAATTTTTTTGTTTTGATTGATTTAATTTTTCCTTAACCTACACGGATTTTTTATTAGTACTAAAGAGTACATTAGTACATCAATCTTTTATTTAGCTGTTCGGATTGACTTGTTATAGACTATGACTATACTATTTGGGCTCTTCAGTGGTTTATATTACGCAGTAACTTTTAGGGGTGAACTTTTCAGTTCACCCTTTATTACACTCCAGGAGACTCTCTATTGATTCAGCTTGTGGAAGGTTACATACTCAAAGAACAGTAAGAAGTATTCAGTCCTCCATAAAAAATGTATTTCAGATAATTTTCATTCAAATATGTTTAACGGCCGATTGACTGGATGAACAAAGCATCCACGCACAGAGGGTATAATCGCCTAAAACCTGACCTTAAATGAAATTTGTCAACTATAATTGTCAAAGGTAATAATGGACATTAAGATATGTAGATAAAAGGGTCAGCCTTTGTGACCATCATTACCTGTGATGTCCATTATTTGTGACATGAGAGCAGTTGAAACCTAGCGTTTGTTCACTCCGCATGTGTTTGTTTTAAATAACCCCTTAAATTTCATTTGTTTGCTTATTTTTTAATTTATAATTTGTGTTATATTGGTGAAAAAAATTGCTATGGATATTGTTGGTCAAGGTATGTACTACATTTTAAGATACATAAGTTCTACCCAATAGACTTTATTGTCGAATATTGCGTGTAAAATCATTTGTATAGAAAAAAACTTTTTTCGTCATTCTTCAGCAATCGTGGATATTATAAACATGTGCAACTAATTGCAAAAAAATAATACTTACGTTTTATGGCACTTCAAAGTTTCTAGAATAAGTTTATGAAGCAAAATCATTCACAAGTATTCACGTTTCATATAACTTTTCTGTTGAAATTAACGCAAAATTAGAGTTTTAAGTGATATTTTATCAATTGTTACAGTTTGTGGACCTTCTGTTATATCTATGACAAGGAAACACTACAAGAGCTTATTAGAGCAAGTCCACAGCGACTGCTTGACAAAAAGCTACATAATTTGGGAGAAAAATTGGTTGAAATAACCAAGTGCCCTCCGGAAAAAAGACTTTTAAAGTGGTATATAAACGTAAATGGCTTGCTTGTAATATTACAGAAAGTCGTTTCTTAAAAAAAGCTCACGAATTGCTTAATGGTGAGATTTGACTACATGGTAGAGTCTACAAGAGTCGAGTAACCAACAAAAATGATAAAAAAATATTCAATAACAATTTATGACACGCTGGGATTACTCGTGGATACTCCTAAGGCTGGGTATGGCAACACTAATAACAGTAACACTTCACGAAGATTTTTCCAGAACGATGAAGAAGCAGCTTCAATAACGGGCATCGACATAGAATTAATAAAAAAGATTGAAAAGAATATTGGAGATTTTGTCATCTGGCTTTAAAATGAACATAGAATGATTTTCAAGCTTCGCCAAGAGTATAGCAGAAATGTACATAAATGTATACTCTTGGCAAACTGTCGCCTATACAGTACACAAAATATTGGTCCACTCATCAAGCGTTATAGCTCATGTCTTGTTACCGATTGGACAATTATCAGAAGAAGCTGCGGAAGCTCGAAATGAACACTTTCGACAGTACAGAGAGAGTATTTCTAGAAATTTTTACAGAAGAGAGTGCAACGAATATATACTTAATCGACTTTTGCTTACTTCGGATCCATATCTTAGTAGCATGAGGCGAAAACAAAACAAACCAAAGCAACCATTCAGTGCCGACGCTAAGCAGTTTTTTGAATTGGATGACAGCCTTCCTCATGAATATTATCCATTAAAACTTATGCTGAAGTGAAATCTGTTGACTATGCTAATAAGATCCATATTTTTTGTAATTTTATTTAATTGTAAAAATGTTATTATTATTATTTTCAATACAAAAATATATTTTATTTCATCTTCATTATTGATTTGTCTTTTTTTATTAGGAATATCACAATACGTCAATTTCTATCCATTACAGTTAAAATTTATTTTTGGCCACGTTTTAGGTGCTTTTACCGCTCTATGCAATGCATAAAAAGGATGAAACCGTTGAAGGCTAGGCTAAAATAAACATAAATTGGTGCTCATGACAGGTGCTGGAGACAGTTCCTGGTGACAGTTCCTTTCTATATCACTATATTAAATAATCCCAATATGTAATACATTCCAGTCAAAACTAGTAATCCTGAATAAGTTAGTGGATAATGAGCCTACAACTTTTGTTTTTATATATAAAAATAATCGCTTTGTTGGCAGCCACCCCGTCCCCATCAACTCTCATGTTGAAAATTACAAATCTAAAGAAATGAACTTTAAACGTTCAAGCCAGTCTCGAATATTCCTACACAGTAGGTTAAATGGACTGACGCCTATCAGAAAACAACTACTTCTCAGGCTAATACCACGAAGAGCGTTGGAAGATATCCGACATAAAATTTCCTGCATATGCAATTGACAATACAACTGAAAGAGTCGACCTTCAATTTTGGAACGGGCACACTTGCAGACCGGTTTCAGGCTCATTAGCCACTCGTCAGTGCAACATAGTGGCCATCATCGACCTAAAATCAATGATATTCCATAATTGAAAATCGGAATTATTTCAGAGTATTTCACTCTTCTTCCTAAGTTAGAGCGAACAACAAAATGCCACTCCATCTAGTGGTCAAGGTACTAACCAACTGCATACCCGTAATTTGCCCGATTCCTCTGAATAATGAAGAAAAACTTTCTTGTTAGTCAGTGGGCTATGCTTGAGGATTGGCAGTAAACAAATCTAAAGAAATGAACTTTAAACGTTCAAGCCAGTCTCGAATATACCTACACAGTAGGTTGAATGGACTGACNAATGCAAGATAGTGGCCATCATCGACCTAAAATCAATGATATTCCATAATTGAAAATCGGAATTCTTTCAGAGTATTTCATTCCTCTTCCTGAATTGGAGCTAACAACAAACTGTCACTCCATCTAGTGGACAAGGTAATAATGAGAAAGAAAATTTCAAATATAAATAAAAGTCGAGTGACAGCTTTTCAATTGTGTATCCAACCGAAAGTATTTATATTACAACAATAGGCAATGTCTCCTTTGTAGTAGTTTTCATTCAATTCACACAATTTTACTATTTGGAATGCGAAAACTCAGTATTATTGAATTCTTCTAGTGACAATAACAAAAAGAAGAAGTCACGGAGAAAAATGTATTGTTTAAGTATACAATATAGTCCTAAATTTCATCCTCTGGTTACTAGTTGTTCATGTTTATGTCAAAATTATTCTGTTCAAACACGGAATTTCAACTTCAACCTGTGAATTTGGTGTTTTAAAAAAATTATTTGTGGCCTGTCTACTCCCTCTTATATACCTTTGGAAAATATCAGAATTTTGTTGAATTCGGTGTTCAAACACGGCATTTTATTGAATTTCAACTTCAATCTATGAATTTGGTGTTTTTTTAAATATTTTGTGGCCTTTTCATGTCCGTTGAGAAATATCACAATTTTGAGATTGCAGTCATAATTTAATAATAGTAATTATGTTATATTAAATGTTCAAACATGGAATTTCATTAAATTTTAACTTTAATCTATGAATTTCGTGTTCACTTTTCAAAATAATTTGTGGCCTTCTGAGAAATATCATAATTTTAAGATCAAAGTCGTAATTTGATGAAAACAGTGTTATTAGATTCTGTGTTCAAACACAGAATTTCATTGAATTTAAACATTAATCTGTGATTTTTTTAAAAATAATTCATAACCATTTTATGTCTTCATACATTTATTAGTTTAGAGTTATGCTCGTGAATTAGTCTTTTAAACACTTTAAAAAAATGTTATCGAAAGATTTGTACTCACAATATTGACCAACCCTGTGTACTGTTATTAGCAGAAATAAAAAAAATATCTGGAAAAAATAATCACGTATTCCAAGTGTGACTATTCATTATTGTATCGTTCCATTAGCCAAGCTTCCAACTTCGACAAGTCGCACCAAGCCAGTCAGTTGGTCGGTCAGCGGAGTATGAAGTGGGGCTGGCGCTCTCCGATAGCGGCAATTGAAGGAATTACAGCCCGGAACAGAACACTGGACGCAGAAGGATTAGTTTTGAGGTAGAGAGGCGGTTACCTTCGTGGAAGAGATAAGACATCCTCTGCGGCACTCTGATAGACCAAGGTGTAATGAGACTGCCAACCGAGCGGAAACAATCTCCTGCAAACCCGGAATGCTCCAGAGAAAATAGACAGAAAAGTGAGCCGGTCGAAATATTTACATGGAACTATATTGTTTCGAATCATTTTTCTTTTTCATCCGCCCTTTCTTCGTCTTATACGTCCTTTGTCGGTATTTTCTCTTCATTTTTATGTTAGGTTATTATTATTACTCAAATTATTGTTCAATACATTAATTTATTAATTTTCATTTCAGGTCAGAATCATTTGTTTTTTATAAATTAGCTTTCTTTATATTGCTGCATATTTATTTCCATTTTTTGATAGTATTTTCTCTTTTATATCCAATTATTATGGTTTTAGTATTCTGAATATCGATTTATTTTTCTCTTTCAGATTTGAAATTTGTTGAAACATTTTTAGACAGTAGATAACGTCCAACTTATTTAACTGAACAAGAAATGTTTCAACAATGCATTTTAATTTTCGTTCAAATATCATTACACTAGTTACGTACAAATTCTTATTCGTTTGATATTTATTTTTCTCTCAAAGTCGTGAAACAAGGATCGTTCGTTATCCATCTTCTACTATAACTGATTTATGAATATTTTCTCTTACAAAGATTTTTTTTCAGATACCGTTCAGATAGTAACCATTTCTAACAGTGTTTGTGAAAATTCTTCAATCAGTAGCAGTAGCAAGATATTGCTACTGCAATTGCATTGGAATAGCTCCAAATTATTTTTTCCAGACGGTTAGAATGGAACATCTATCTTCACATACTCATAAATGATATAATAGATATTTTTATTATAAAAATAGTGAAAGATTCAAAAACAGATTTTATGCAAGAAATCTTCTGGCTTAACGAACTGAAGCACTAGAGTGAAACTAGAATCTCTCCATGAATATTTGGTTTTATCGTCTACCTCTGGGTAATCTATTTGTAAAATTTCCAACTGAGATCCAATGTTGTCAGATGTACAATATCGTCTAGCAACTGACTACGTTCATAGATTATAAATTTAAGAACGAATCAATAACTATGTTGTTTGAGAACAAAACAATGCTCTTCAACGTTTGAATGTGTGAAAACGTTGAAGTTGATAAAGTAAGACTTAAAGAACATCAAACTAAAAAATTGATAATATATATTTTTTAATTGAGCTTAAAACAATAACGAACGAAAAATACTTGCATTATTGTGAAAAAAAGCGACGGGCGCTTGATATACAAAAGATATGGCACGAAGCGCCCACGCTTCGTTGTTCGATGTTCTTTAAAAGCCTGCTTTTTGGTTTTTTAAACTATATTTATTTTTCATTTGTTAGTTTCGTATGCTATAAAAGCGTGTTTTTTAGTATTTTTAAACTATATTTATTTTATCTAAATTTTGGGATCAATCAGCCGTATATTTTCTTCAATGTTCCAGACTATCAAGCTTGCAAGTGATGTTCGCATCTCCAATCAGGCAGATGGCTCTTTTCTGGATGGAATCCAACAGCTTCAGAGTATGCTTAGGAGCGGAGCTCCATTCATAAAAACAATACTCCAAAGAAGCCCTGATCCGAGCTTTATAAAGCTTCAAAAGTTGCTGAGGTGTATACAGTTTCCTGTACATATAGATATTTGGAAGACTTTCCTGACGTATTTGGGAGTTTTGCTTCAAATGATAATCGACCACTATTTACCTGTTAATTTATTTAATGAGATTTGATGAAGAGCTCATAAAAACCAAAAAGCAAAACAGAAAAATATTTCCTTCAGTTGATTGAAAATGACATTTTTACCACAAGTTCAGAAAAAATATTTAGAAAAAATAGAAATCCGAGCCTAGTATATAATGGATAACTGCGGTTTGAAGGCCCCTATACATTCACAGAGAGACAGACTTCTGATCAGGCAGTTTTGTTAGAGTTCTAGGTGCTTGACGGGGAGTATGTAGTGCTGTCGACTGACAGAAATGACCGCCACAATTCACTGGGACTTCACAACTCAGCTATATTCGTGAAATAACAACACAAACGCTTGTGCTCAAACGATGATACATCTGTTATGTATTGGGACTTTATATCAATAATTGAAAACAGTCGTGGTTTTAAATGGTGTTTATTCTCCACCGACTACATACATACTACCAATTCATGCTCATTTTTTATCTCTTACTGAAAACTAACGCTATTCGTTATGAACTACTATACTGAGTGGTACAACATCCAAACCAAAAGCATAAAAGCCCTGAATGGCCGAATCTAATGTATCACTAGGTATCGTTCTCATACCAATGTCGTCAGATGAGAAGGTTTCTGCAGGCATCAGAGTGATAAACTTGCACCTTGAACATCCTACAACCCCAATATCAACTGATCAACCGATATTTCCAGAGGAGGTATACCAGAAGACGGTTCACATATTATATTCCATAGCTGAGCATTTCGGCCTTGGTGGCTGCAGGCTGGGGAAATCAGGAGATCATTTTCGTATTAGAAATCACACGTTAAATGGTAAGACCTCGTTGATTCTTAGTCGCACAAGTCTTGACTTCTAAGGGTTGTCGTTGGTAAGGGTGCGACAGCTGGTTAATGGAAAAACAGAGTGAAAATAGATTATGAAACAGACAGATTTTCTGGCTGGTGGATGTAGTTAATCTCCAGCCACCTTGAAATTCGTCATTGGAGACGTGAAAAATAAATATTACTCTTAATTTTCACCCTTCTATCACCAACCCCTACTGTTTAGTAGCCATTTATGCAATTTTTAATCATTTTTTACCCTGAACATAAATCAGTTATTCTCGCCAGGCGTCTATCGTCACTTCTCACTCAGTAATCATCACGGAGTAAGAATGAGAACGAAGCCGGTCTCCTGTCTCTCTCACACAATAAGCCTTCTCTTACTACCTACACAGTTTTCGGCCACCACTGTTGTTTATCCATCGAGCAGAGGATACAGTTTGCAATGCCACCAAAGCTGTGAATTAACCAACAGAATTTTGAACTCATTATATCTGTCAGGCATGCCACCGCATGATTCACAATTGAAGGTTGGATCGCTCCATAATTTGAATCCACCACGGCTGTGCACAGGCACGCGATTAGTCATTAAAAAGTTCCGAGGTGAAAATCACACAGACATTTATACGTGGCATGCTTTCGAGTGGACAAACAATCCAGTTTATTTATGTTGAACATGAACTAACAAAAAATATTGTACATACATACATTGGGGGATTAATATTTTTTGGAAGTGTTATTGTTCTGACATACACTTACAATGATTTAGTTATTATTTCCACCCTAAAAATTCCCTTGAAATAATGTATGCGGCAAAAAAACGTTGGCTGGGTCAGCTAGTAGATCTGTAAATAGCAAGTACATAAATCCTAAAATAGCCACTAATATTAAAAAGTCAAATGTATTTTTGAAAATTAAATAATACCAATATTTTGATATATTTATCCAAAACCATATTTATATATTCGGGCAACTGTCTCATCAGTTTTACTGTCAGTGGGTATTCAGAATTTTTAACATAAATTCTTAATTTCTTCGTAGTAAAAAGAGAGAGCCGATAACCTCCTTAAAAACAATTTTATTGACACTCGACCAGCTTTAGTTAATCAATTTACTCGAAGAAGCAGTAACCGGAGAGCCCTTAATGACAGTTATCATCGAGTTATACGCCAGTAAAGTTAATCGTAGTCGGCGACGATAGAATGGCCGATCGCGTCTCCCATGCACAGCGAAATGGAAAAGTTGTGTCGGCGCAGGCTGTATAGGATTATTTTCTATGCGGACTGTGCCGGACAGAATTTTGATGTCCACTACAGAAGATAGTGAAGATATGTCTTCATGCACCCTTTCTGTCGTAATTGTAAACTTTTGCAAAGCGAGAGAATCACACACCTTGAAATTGCATCGAAAAAAATCCATAAGAATGGTATCATACGAGATAAAAACAGAGTCCATTGTCAAATTTGTTTATAGATTATTTTTGTTCAAATACCACATTTATTCAAAATATATTTATTTTGAATATAACAAAGATGATACATATTTTACTACTTAATGCTACACTCTTGTTGACCTAATTTTCTCACGTTTCTTCAGATCGAAAATCATTCATGATCTTCACTTAGTCACTAACATGCGAGTATTTTTCTTTGGTAAGTGGTGAATTGACGCAGTCATAGCGCGCCCGACTCACGATCGGAAGGTCGTGAGTTGGATCCCAACCTCGACCAGATATTTTTCTCAAGAATATGTATCTTGTTGGAATTGGGATGCAATGTAACATGGCTGACAGAATGCGAATAGCCATGATGCCCCCTAGGTAGCTCGGGGAGTTAGTAACAATGACCAATGCATGCCCATGATGCCATGATGCCTAAAAAAAAACTATGGTAACGAATGTATTGGTATATGATATATAACTCTCAATCAAATCAAAAATATCAGAAGATCATCTGGAAACTATTAGGTGTTGCTCTTTTATCATTAATTGGGTACCAACAAATATTATCAATGTTTCGTAACCATGGTTCTTCAATTTATATGGATTATGTCACTGATTAATCCCACCCATTTGGTTTACAAGTAGAATATCAGATGTGTTTCCGTTGAAAATAACCGATTATATTCTGGCGGTGTCTAATAGAAAAGTGATGAGTTGTGAAACCTTGCATCAAATTTATAATCCAGATTATCACAAAAATAGCTGAAAGTAATGTCATACCATTTGAACAGACTGATTGATCTAACTTTTGTGAAACCTTGCATCAAATTTATAATCCAGATTATCACAAAAATAGCTGAAAGTAATGTCATACCATTTGAACAGACTGATTGATCTAACTTTTCGAAAAACTTAATAGGAAAGTGGCTTTCAGACGGAAGAGTCTGGGATTTACGAAATACGCTGTGACAATTTCGATTAAGTTTATGTTGGCCAAACTAAACGAACTATAATAGATCGTTACAAGAAACATATTTCACATAACTGGGTTCACAGAATTATGCGGAATGCTTGGATTTGTTAAAACCGGTACTTGACAATACATTTTTGAAATGCTTTCGAAAGCTTGGTGTTTTCTTCATCAGTCCGTTATTTATTCTCTTACTTGAAAAGTGGTATAATGAAACAACGTTTCTGTGCAAGAACGAGAGAACAATTAAACTTTTATTATAGAAAATACACAGACATTAGTTCACACATTGGACACGAGATGTTGCTAGTGGTATGTAAATAACCACATTTTGCAATTTATAATACTCACGCACACTATTCGATGTAATTTTCGGGTCCTTTCAATTTTGGTAAAATAATGAGATAGTCCGAACTGGACGCCATTACTGATGCCACACGGCACAAGAAAAAAAGAGACTGCACATCTCAGTCAGTTCTATTCTGCCACGAAATTATATTATCTGTCCTGATAATTGATAATTTATACTTTTTGGAGAACTAAGTAATTTGTATCAGCCTGGAACGATCTGGGCCCATAACCTATAATGAAACAACGTATCTGTGCAAGAACCAGAGAAAAACTAAACTTTTGTTGTAGAAAATACATATACATTAGTTCACACATTGGACACGAGATGTCGCTAGATTTATAATAAGTGATGAATATAAGATATCATAACAGGTATTAATCGACATTGGGAAAACAAAATAATGCAATGAATTATCCTTGGAATAATTTAATTGATCCTCATTATATAAGGTAATGATTCACCCAGATGTATATGAAAACAATAACATAACTTTCAGATTTAGGTTAAGTTCTCTCCTGACGATGCTAACTTGGTTAGCGAAACGCGAATCTAGAGACAGGAGTTTTGTTCTGGTGTAGGAGAAGTGTTGTTAGGTGTCTCGATCTTATTATTCACAATGATTTGAAGAAGAAATAAATGAGAACCCTACTGAAATCATTTGCAGATCTGTGCGTGCGTGTGGATAATCATATTTTATTTTAGCTATAAAAAATGTGTTAGGGGCGTTTTCTTAGCAACTCCATTAAATCGATGATACTCAATTAATCTTCTTCTAGAAAATTGTCAAAAGGAACCGACAACTTTTTTTTTGATCCTGAGGAAAGAGTACTGGAGGAAGGTTACTGAAGAAAAAATATAGTTTGAAAAACTGAAAAACACGCTTTTAAAGAACATCGAACTAAAAAGTTGAAAATATTTTTTTAAATAAGCCATAAACAATAGCGAACAAAAAATACTAGTTTATTGTGAAAAAAGCGACGGGCGCTTGATATACAAAAAATATTGCACAAGGCGCCCAAGCTTTTTTCACAATAATAGTAGTATTTTTCAAATGAAATAAAATGAAAGTTTCTATGTTTTTTACCACTTTCATTTGTAACTAACGTTACTGCAGTTTCGTCCCATATGGACATTCTCAAACTTATGAGTTTATTGTATAAGTTTCAAATAAAAGTGGTAAAAACCAGAAATTTTCATTTCTCTTTTCATTATGATCTCCTACCACGTAGTTAACGGCTACATCCATCAATTAATTGTAGTATTTTTCGTTGGTTATTGTTTTAAGCTTATTTAATAAAAATAACTTTTTAGTTCGACGTTCTTTTTTTTAGTTTCGTAAACTATAAAAGCGTGTTTTTTAGTCTTTTTGAACTATACTTATCTTCTCTAAACTCAATCAGCCGTATATTGTTTAGAAAAATGACCAATGATATTTTCAGCTGAAAATCAGCTACAAAGCTCAAGGCAGCAGGCGGGCGAAGGAGAGTTACAAATAAGGCAGCAGACACGCGTGTTAATAAAAAAAAATACTCTTTTTTCAAATGAAGAAATGCATGTATGTGCCTTCCAATTATATCAAGGAGGTTACGTACAGCGCCATCTGCCCGCGAATAGATCGATAATTCGGTCAAATACAGATCCCGAACTTGAGAGTTACAAACAAACAAACAAACAAACAAACATACAAACAACAAAGATAAACAAACAAACATACAAACAACAAAGATAAACAAACATATATACATACAGGTGAACTAATAAAATCGTGATTGAAATCGACTTTTTGCATGAAAAATAATGAAGTAGGTATTAAAAAAAAAATATTTTGAGTAAATTTAACTTATAAAACTCAAGTTACCTTTGAAATGCATTTATTATCATTAAATACGATTATAGTTTATCGTAGGCAATGAAGGCAAATTTCCATTTTTTTAGTGAATATTACAAATTTCAAACATACTTTTATATGAAAATACTTAACTCTACTCAGTTTGTATTCCAAACATTTGTTATGGGATTGAATCAGATAACATTCATAGAATTCCTACACAATATACTAATAACAGTGGAATTTCGTACCTCTGAAAGTAGATGTTTCAGGAGGACTTTTTCTTTTAGTTTGTCTCTAAAAGTTATTTTTTCCCATATTCTACACATATATGTATAGATTCACTTCTCTTGAGATTGATTGCTTCCTTCCTTTCTTTGGAAGATTCCCACAAGATGAAGTATTTAATAGAAAGCCAAACACGTTCTTTCCCATACATTTTCAGTTTATTACATTTATTTTAATTATATCATTCTTATGTACCTGATTGCCCAAATTCATTTTCAATACCTATACTGCAACCTGCATCACCTATTCATTTTTCAAAATAAAAATATTACTTTTGGTCATATCGCTGCACGTGAGAAAAAATATAGTACGGGGCGACGAAATCATTCCAATGACAGAAAAATAAAATAGCGTTCCCTGTTCGCGATTTTTCTGGTGCCAAACAACTTTTTCTCTTATGTTGGATATATCACCAAGTACGCAGAGTTGGAACATCCAACATAAGCTAAAAGTTAGTGAGTAAAAACGTAATAATAATTGGTTAATAAAAAATGCTCTTAGATTTGCCAAATGGAACGTCTTAGTGTAGGAAATTACGGGGATTCACGGAGCGTCGACCTGCACGAGAGGTCGTTCCAGTATCCCATCCAGATCGAAATCGGACTTACGTGCGAGTTACTAAACATCGATGTTACTGCACAGATTAAGGATTAAACCGGACCGTGAACTCCGGAAACTTCACTTCGTCGAATCAATGACTAAAGCCGGGATTAAACTTACGTTATCCTCACCTAAGTTACCTTCGTACTGTAAGTGAAACGGATCTGGATTGTCAGGGATAGCTGTGGTCGGGAATTTAACGGCGGACTGAGCGGAAATCGAGGCGAGGATTGTGGTACGTGACATCGAAAAACACTTAATATATTTGAGTTATTTGGTATCTGCTTTGGGCAAATAATTTTCCAATATATTAGACCAAATTGAAAGTCTTCCAGAAAAGAAAAAGTGAAAAAATCAATGACTGCATAACAATAGTTTTGAAGAAAAGAAAATATTGTGCTGATTATAGAAGAAATAAATTAAAGTCCATAAAAGGTACAAGGGATGAAATGGGATGAATTTCATTGGATGAAAGTGTTTTTAAAAAAGTTGAATGTGAAAGATGTATGTAATATACAGATCGACAACTTTTGTGTGATCCTTCTTTTTACAAAATCAGAACTTTTCAGCAACATCATTCATCAAAATATCCAGCTTAACATTTGCTTTTTTTTAATATTCAAAGGTGAGATTTTCATCATAAAATGTTTTACGAAAATCACGACACAAATTTCGCTACATAATGTTCAGAAAATCTTTTTTTCAAAGAGTTAAAATTTTTTCATCATTTAACTCTCAAATTTCAGTTTTTTTGATGGAAGGTCAGTTTAGGTGGAAACTGTGAGAAACCCTTAGCCACTTCTAAAAGTTCACCCCCTTACATTCCTTTATTTTTTTCCTTTCATGATCACAATATTTCCCCTTCTAACAATTTTCGTGCTGATATAAATTTCTATAATTTATTTTTCAACAGACTACCAAATTGGCCTGACATCATATATCGCTTGAACAAACAAAAAGTTGTTTAAAGTTGGTTGACAATGCTCCATTATGCATTTTATTAGTTCGGAATACCATTGTCTAATACTAATATGATATATAATGATTTGAAAACCCTGAAAGAATAAAAAAAGATTATCTAAAAAACTGACAATTATATTAAGCAAAAAACTGAGATTACAATGAAATAAAATACAAGCAGCAAATTGAAAATTGAACAATTACCAGGAAATAAAAATTTAAATTAAAAAATTTCAAGCCAAATTACTCCAAGATGTTTCGATTGTTGTTTTCCACAATCATCTTCACCCAATCATCACCGAAGACGGTGGCGATTCACATCCTCATCTTTAATTTTTTACAGAAATACATGAGAACAGACCTCTTTACACTGGAGGCAAGGCCGTAGCGAAAAGAAAAACCAAGGGGGAGGGAATCTAAATTTTCCCAACCCCCCCAGCAAACTTTTTCAACTTTCGAAAAGATTAAAGTCGAAGGATTAGTTACTACTATAATATATTAATTTTCTCATTCAGCTATCCAAAGATTGGCTGAATGTTTATGCCCGTTAGGGTATGCACAAACAAAAATAAATTTTGGTAATTATAAAAATAATAATGAGAATTATTCTACATTGAACCAAAGTCCATGGTCTTTCATCATATCCACCACGTATAGGAATATTCAATACAAATGAAAGGAAACAACACTTACATAATATTGTTCTCCACTATTATTTTTTCTATCTTCAGGGCCCGAAATTTTCCAACTTTTCCAAGTCGAAAAAACAGCGAAAAGTTGGGAATTTTGTAAAATTGTCTCTTCGAAAATTGTGGACTGTTCAGGACTGTCCTCTTATTTGGGAGAAATTAAACTTTTTTTTTGAGTTTTCAAACAACTCATAATTTCAAAGTATGGGATCTCAAAGTTATGCATGTTGGGAAATCCCAACCTTCTCCTGGTTATTTCCCTTTTCTTTTTATCTTTCCATTATTTCCTCTCATTGTTACTTTTTTAATTTTTACAAATTTTTTTTTACTATCTTCACGACCCAAAATTCCTCAACTTTTTCCAGAGTCGAAAAAGCAGGGGGGGAAGGCTCCCCCAACCCCCATGGCGACCGCCCTGACTGGAGGGACAAAACATATATAGACTCACCGTCACAATCAATAATATCATCATTATTACCAAAATCGAAGACAGAATGAAGAAAAAGAAAATAATATTATATAATATTCCTCGAACTTGACTTTAATTCATTTTGTCCGTAATGAGCCCACTATTATCTCTTTATAACTATTTTTGTACTATTAATTTTTCTTCTTTTCAAAAATTATATGCATTGGCCTATATGTATTTTAATACAGGAAAAAGTAATTGCCTAAAGTCAATAGAAATTTTTTTCTAAAAATTGAATAGTGAGTTCATTCTTTGTATTTGATGCCATCTTAGATCAATAGAGAAAATGAAGAAACGCGCAATACGTTTATAGGATATTATTTATTTGATGCCTACAGTCAAATCTATACTGCTTATGAAACCGTTTTGAGATAATTCATAAAGATCATGTTATACCCATAATTTTGAGATATACGCAAAAAAATAAAATTGTCGAATATCGTTTTTTGGGGGGTGTGCTATCACGGAAGGTATCATTGAAGTATGTCAATGGAAAGTTTTACACTTTTTCATGTTCATTATGCGTAACGTTTGTTTTTTTTTTGACAGACTTTTTTATAATGTTCTTCCCGATATGTACTGCGCCAAATTTGGAAGTGGAAAGCGCTGAAAAAAGAATCGGTCAACCGAAGAAGGTACCAGTTGACCCTAATTTCAGATATCACTCCATAAAGAGGGTGGAAGACAGAATAAAAATATGTATGAACCATTTCGTCCTCAAAATAAAAATCAGTGGCTTGATTCAAAAAACGCAAACTATGAGAAATCGTTTTTTTTTATTTTTGTAGGCCTATCCTAAATATGTATTAATTATAGCTCTGAACAATAAGAAATCATATCGACAAAAAGGTTAACGAAAATATATTTACTTTTTCAATACCTCTTTCCCACCTTCTGGAGAATACAAATGAATTTTTTGTTATAGTCTATTTCAAAAGAGTGTAGAGTAATAAATCATGAAGTGTCATAAAATTTACCTGAATTTCGTTGTCGTCCATGGGCGTAGGCAAATCTTAGGATTATTAAACTTAATAATTAAAGTAAATTAAAAATTACAGACATAGATAATAATA
>WOGN01006330.1:0-12514 GCA_015342105.1 Leptinotarsa texana | reverse complement strand
ATAATAAGCCGAATATTACTTGGTGAAAGAAACGTGAGATATCAGAAGATAACAGTAGAGCTAGTAGTACTTAAAAAACAGCTTAAACGTGGTAAATTCTACCATAACACACAGGATGTATATTTTAATATACATAATATACATTCATATACATTTATTTACATTTATATACATATACATATAATATACATTTTAATATACAAAAAATCAAGCGACTATTCTTTCGACTTTTCTAAGGATATTTTATACTTACTGACAACAAAAATGTTGGTAATTTTAAAATTATTAATGTAGCCGAAATGAAAGTATAGCATCTACATTGGACCTACCAAGTAAATTCCATTGGTACCCATCAACAACATTCCGATTACTACAAACGGGTGCAGACATTCAATTTAAGTAGTATATCTCGTCAGTGATCATTTGTATGTATCGAATAGGTTGAAACTAATTGACCTTGTCTATTTGACGTGCATTTTGAACGTTAAATATTTAAAATCTTGTTAGTGAAATCATGAATGGTAGTAACGCATAGATGGCTAACATGAATTTCATTTATGGACTTGCTGATGGCAATTCATTGGAAGCTAGGCGGTTGTACAGTGAACGATTTTCTAATCGTAATGTGCCTAATAGAAAAACCTTCCAAAGTATACAGTGACAGTTACAACGGTAGAAATAGAAGAGAATGTGCTGGCCATGATACAAGCAGATTCAGGTAGCTCTACTCGAAAAATTACAAATACTACAATTATAAGTAACGGGACGATTTGGAACATTCTTAGAGACTATTTGTTATACCTATACCACATACAACGAGTTCAGGCACTTCTTCCTGCAGATTTTCTTCCACGTAGTGCATTCTGTCAATGGCTTTCGCGCACATTGGTTCAAATCCCTCAACTGCTGACGAAGCCAGTTTCTCAAAAAATGCTATAAGGAATTTCCACAATAAACATGTATGGGCTGAAGAAAATCCACATGAGGTGCTTGAAGATCGCTTTCTCATTAAATGTTTGGGAGAAAATGGTAGGTGACTTCCTAATTTAACCGGTATTTCTGCCAGGAAGACTTACCGGCGAGGTATACCGCAACTTTTTGGAACAAACGCTACTTCAGTTTCTGGAGGTTACAAGAATTGCTACCACCTGAAGTCATTAGTTTATACTACTCCAGTAAAAGATGTGAAAGATTTGAGAAATAGGATAATTGCTGGGTGTAACACAATCAGAAACGGTCCTGGTATTTTTGAAAGAGTTAGGAAGTCGATGAGATGAAGATTGGATTCTTGCATCGAGCGGGGGGTAGTCATTTTCAATAGTTCTTGTAGATTTTGGTAATAAATTGTTATTGTCGAAATTCTTTTTCACTCCGTATCTTCGAAATAAAGCGCCCTATCAAAAATCATTAAGGAACAAAATATCCTTAGAATAGTCCAGGAAATAGTCCTTTGGATTTTGCCGCATGTTTAATAAACACCCTGTGTACATTCTTTTTTTTTTAACAAATTTTTCAACCAGTGATTACTTATATAATTTTTTTAAACTTGAATGTTCAGGTGCACGTTTTTTCTGACGAGAATGATGATTTCTGAAATGTATTCATTAACGGCAAAACAGATTTTAAACAGATTTTAAACATTTGTTGAATTCGTATTCTCATTAAGTATCGCATGATATTCATTGTCATCCAGAAGGTGAATTTGAATTTGTACTTTTGAAGGGACATATGAATAAAACTTCAGTTTCGAAATGCATTATTGTTGTCATTAGAAAACATGATAAAAAACATCTCATTGCGATAAAATTGTTTCAGAAAAAAATTGGGAACCCCCAATGCGTATCTGGCGTCTTAGGTAAATCTTCCTAATGTTTCACGAGTTCGTTTGTTTGTTTATGTTAGCGTAATAATAGTGTTGAAACGTTGAAGTAAAAGGGGGCGTACGAACCAGTAAATCAAGATGTAAAAGATATATGTGTATTCACGGAGTGTGAACACTGTTTGATTATGGACCACCAAGAACTTCGCTTGTGGCTAACTCATAACACTCAAAACGTTATTCAGGTTCAGTAGGCCAGGCGCAGAAATGATGTTCCATGATTACCGTTTCCGAAAGTATCTTTGAATATTGATTATGATTAAATATCAAATAAATCGTGATGTATTCTGCCTTTTTTAAATTGATGTAAATTGCTATCGACCCGAGTTTTCTGAAGTAAACTCTCAGAGCAGGTTTTATTATAAAAACTATGTACTCGGTATATTCTCATGGATGTAAAACGTGTGTCTGATTGTGCTCCTTTTTTACTTTCGAATATTTGCATAACTATTTATCTACTGATTTTTTTCTGTGTACTGTGAGTATGTCACATTTCTAATTCTTTTGATTTATTTTGCAATTCATCTTCATTTGAAACAGTATATCGACCTGTAAACTATAAATGGTATAAGAAAATTGAAAACTGCCTTGAAAAGAAACCAAATCCGTTTGTAAAATGAATATGGTTCACCATTATTATCATTCACTTATCAATATATTTTAAATTTGAATTACAGCTCTTCCTAGCTCTCCGGTCAAAAACTCACTATATCCATTAGAATTGTACTGCCCTCCGATTTCACTTATTGTATTCATTAAGCATATCCATTTTATGTATTTGAGATGTACCTACATGATTTATAATCCGGCTGAATAGATGGGAAAGCACAATACATGTATTTTTCATACCTAGGTGTAACCCATACATTCCGCGAGATATTTTATATACAAAGGGTGTTATTGAATGAATAAATTACTGAAATTACTGAATTTTTTTGTCTTTCTGTTATTGTCCAAGTAAACTCTGCAATTATTGATGGGACTATGTTCTCAAATAAATTTAGGTATTTACGTCTCTCTTAGAATTACATGTTTCTATGTTAACCCTGTGCATTTATTTTTCCACTAAAAGTCTTTATATTGACTTCATTTCAAGCTTCATATTCATAGGTTTCTACAATAACAAACACCCTACACATAAACACAAAGAACCCTAGAAAAATAGAATAATTCAGGTTGAAAAAGGAATTTCACAATGTATTGGATTGAAAATACAAGACAGGATCAATTTATTACAGTTTTGAAGTTTGGTACAATTTGTATGTACTGTCTGTGTAAAACAGGAGAACAATTAGTTTTTGAAGCATTTGTCTCAACAGTCGATGACCCAGTTTACATTATCGCTATTGAATGTAATAACCTCAACTCGGTGCAAAAACTTGGTGCAAAAACAGTGAAAATCCTTCTCAAAACCTCCAGACTAGATGAAGCAGTTGTATAGTGTCTTTGACAATAATTGGATATCTCGGTTATTGGAAATTTCTGATTTTATCGTTCTCAAGCCATGTAGGCTAAATTTCGATAGCAAGTAAAGATTTCGTGAAAATCTTCATCAAACATGGCCGCGTGACTGGTGAGTAGGAACTAGACATTATTTGGCATTTGCCATTAACCATACAAGGTCTTTCAAAAGGGACTTCCGAACTTTGACAATTGAGAACGGCCATATTGTTGAAGCTTCATCTTTCAAACAAGTACGGACAGATATAGCTTTCAATAATACGTGCAAATTATCAACTTGTTCTATCAAAATGAGTGTTGTGTTCAAGCAACGTACCGCGCGCTTTGCCCATTTTACGGTCGCCGTAATCGTCCTACCGAGATGACTATTCACAATGTGATGGATGAATTTGAGTCCACTGGTTCAGTGGACTCGGTCGATTTCGCGTCGCTCTCAAGAATTCGGCTTTTCGCAGATCACAACTTGACGAATTTTGCATTGTACTTGGACCTGCACCTGAACAGTCAGTTCATCGAAAAATCATCTTTAGCGATGTGGCCCATTTCTGTATGGATGGATACGTGAACAAAATTGTTGAATTTGGGACCAATACAATTCACATGAGATTCAAGAACGTCCAATGCATCCCGAAAATGTCACGGTATGGTGTGGACTTTGGGCTGGTGGCCCAAAGTCAACGGCGAGCACTCTAGGTCGATGGTTACCAACTTCTTTCGGCCTGAATTGGATGATCTGGACACCAACATTTTTCAATTTATTCTTCAAATCTATACCTAATCTTGGAAACTCATTTTCAAATATCATAAAACTTTTTCATAATGAACAAAATATGCCAAAAAATATTAAAAATATAAAGAATTTGAATACTAGATCGAAAGATAAAACGGAGGCTACAAAAAAGTCAAATGAGATTTATAACAATTGTAACTTGTATTATATTGGAACAAAATCTAGAATTGTTGAAGAGAGAATAACGTCACATAAAAGTAATATAAAGCTCAATAAGAAATCATGTGCATTAGCACAACATTCCATAGAAACAGGACATAAACCCAATTACTCTAAATACACAAAAAAAAATATTTACAAACGCCTTTTTCTTGAAATAGTTGGAATTAATAGGTTTTCTGATTGTATGGATGAGAAAACTGACATTGATAAGCTCAGCAGTTTATACAGTAACTTACTGGAACTACATCAAAAAACATAATGACAATAATAAACATTGAATCAATCAACTCTCTCTTTAGCGTCAAATATTATCAAATCATCATGCCCATTGAAAAATGACATTTACGTGAAGGTATGATATTTGTCAAACCAAAACTAGAAATGATATGAAATCAACAAAAGTTAATGCAGTCAAGCTGCTGGAAAATAATTCCATGAAAATCAAAAGATAAATAGATAAGTACTTGCGATCATTCCCATATTGATTTCAATTTAAGAGCCACCGGTAGACAGCTGTTTCAGCCTATTGGACATCGTCAGTACCGGGCAGGCGGTCCTCGAATGAAGACAAAATGTGAAAAAGTACTTGATAAAAATAACTGCGTAAACACAAATGAAACATAAGTGGAACCACCTATTGGTGTGTCACCCAAGTCAACTTGCCAAGTTTTTATGTCAGTGTTGGTGGGTTGACCAATCAACCGACAACTGCGGTAGCAGAAATTTGGGAAGCTCACATGAAATGCCATCGAAAAAGGAATCCATATGTTTCTAGAAATGATATGAAATCAACAAAGGTTAATGCAGTCAAGCTGATGGAAAATAATTCCATAAAAATCAAAAGATAAATAGATGAGTACTTTCTGATAATTCCTATACTGATTCCAATTTAAGATCCACTGGTAGACAGCTGGTTCAGCCTATTGGGCATCGTCAGCACTGGGCAGGCGGTCTTCGATTGAAGACAAAATGTTAAAAACCAAGAAAAGTACTTGATGAAAGTAACTGCGTAAACGCAAGCGAAACATAAGTGGAACCACCTATTGGTGTGACACCTAAGTCAACTTGCCAAGTTTTTATGTCAGTGTTGGTAGTTTGACCAATCAACCGACAACTGCGCTAGCAGAAATTTGTGAAGCTAACCTGAAATGCTATCGAGAAACGAATACATATGTTTTTAAAAATGATATGAAATCGATAAAGGTTAATGCAGTCAAGCTGCTGGAAAGTAATTCCATGAAAATCGAAATATAAATAGATAAGTACTTTCTGATAATCCCTATGATGATTTCAATTTAAGAGCCACCGGTAGACAGCTGTTTCAGCCTATTGGACATCGTCAGTACCGGGCAGACTTTATTGAAGACAAAATGTGAAAGACCACGAGCAGTACTTGATAAAAATAACTGCGTAAACGCAAGCGAAACATAAGTGGAACCACATATTGGTATGACACCCAAGTCAACTTACCAAGTTGACTTGGGAAGATTAAACTGTTTAATCTTTCTCTTGAAGATGATCACTTGGTGATCGAAACACGTGTCGAGGTGTTAAAAATAACGATTTGGTCTTGGGAAAGAACTCCAGTAATATTCATTATGTACTAATAAGTAAAAATTTTTCAATTTTACCATAAATATTTTGCATATGGGTTTTAACGAGTAAGTGATTTGAAAATGTGTCCAGAGACATTATTTTCGTTGGATTTGTTTTGGGATATGTTTTGACTGTAATTTTTGAGTTTTTCTATGTTGGTATTTCTTTTGAGAATTCTTTTTGGGGTATAATACGTTCTTTACTCACTAGCAAAATTAAATATGTATAAAAACAAAGTTTTCTCCTCAGCCAAAATAATTATTGAACCATATGCATTTGGACTGTTTAAACATTTTTACAGAAGTTTATTGAATGTAATAGAAAAACTTCCTAATATAAGAATGACAGGGCTTCATACTAATCTCCTTTTTAAAATTAAATTAATTTCAAATTTACATCTACCATTTACACTCATAAGAAACAGTCCAGTTTATATCGACCATAAAGCGTAAATTATAGAACAATCACATGTGCTATTCAACCTCTTCTCTCAACGATGGCGATTGTTATAAGATTGATGCAGTATAGTTTTGAAAGAAGAATGAACGTATATCACTTTCATGTTACAGATTTAACGCAGTAGTTCAGTACGTTGGGCACACCTGGGAACCCTGGAGTGGAACTCACAGGATGTAGGCTATAATTTCATTGGAAAATGTTTAACTATCGAATGGATTTCAACAACGAAAGTGGGTAATAAATTATTTCACACCTGGATAACCTAGCAAAATCTTTATGAATTGTTCCTTCACGTCTAAATAGAAATAATACATTAATTAGTTTTTGCATTAAACATATGTTTGAAGAATTTAACGTTGATGGATATTAATTGAAAATGATAACTTATATCTTTCATATAAACATAACATCTTACTTCGTGAAGTGAATGAATGAAGATAAATGAGTTAGTTTGACAAAATATGAACACATGGCTGGTTCATGAACCTAACGTTTTACCTCAATTTTTATTCAGTAGTTTCATTTCAATAGGGTGTTGAGCACCTACGATTTTAATTTTTTCGTCAAAAGGTAAGTCAAAAAAGTGTAAATGTAACCCTGGAAGCTAAAAATGTGAGATAAAAATTCGAAATTATTTCTTGGCAGCTTAGTTTCGAAATCTTTGAAATCTTTTTTTTCGTTAACCAGCTTACATCACTGATCTGTTTCATTCACTATATCCAATATATCGCTTCAAAAACACTTCACTAACTTTCTTCGAAAGCTTCTGATAATTCCTCTTCCAAATCTAAAGCAAATGAACTTCAAACTTTCAAGCCAGTCTCGATATACCTACACAGTAGGTTTAATGGACTGAAGCCTATCAGAAAACAACTACTCTCCTGGCTAATACCACGAAGGGCGTTGGATTGGTTTATGATTGGCGTTAGTCCATTGAACCGACTGTATAGGTATATTGAGACTGGCTTGAACGTGAAGTTTGCTTTCTAATAAGAAAATTCCTCTTCCATATTATCTGTTTCACTATCATTGTCGTCATTTAAATCAATAATGCATTTATTTTCGTTATTAATATGGAAGTGTCTAATCTCCATATAGTCTTTTTCAACTAAAATCACTTTTTTAATTCTTTTCTGCCAGTCTCCTTCAGTAATATTAGATACTTATTCTTTAACTAGCTCTATTACCTTTTTATCAAATTTTATTTTGGAAAATTATTTTTACGCCTGATGCTTTGTTTCAATTTTTCCCAAATCAAACTCGATGGAATTGAAAACATAAAAATTGATGGGAAGTCTCAGTATGGTGTGTCCATACTTTTCAGCAATACTCTCAAGGACATACAATTTTTCAAATGTTTTTGTCTGTGAATCTTTAAAATACAAATTATTATCCATTAAAAAACTTTGTATTTCATCTTTCCTCGATTTTTTTTGGGTACTTTGATGAGCTGTCGCGAATAATAGAAAGCGTTGTCAAGAACTATTACTCTATTCGCATCCAAATTTAGGATCAAAAGCTATTACTCTATTCGCATCCAAATTTAGGATCAATGTGTTTTCAAACCATTCCTCAAAATATTAGCTTTCATTTTCTTATAACAGTCAACACTGTAGTCCTCAAGTTTTTTTTCACGTAATTTTAAAGAATTCGGAACCCATTCTTTACTTTCGCCTCAAAGCACAGTGCTTAGTCGCGATCCTTTGTTTGTAGGCATGTTAGGTGTACACATTCTCGAATCATCAAATAATGCCTCAAGTCAAACCCTGATCTCTGCAAACCAGCATGGCTTTCTAGCAAATAAGTCCAATGTATCGAATCTCTGCAGTATCAAGCAGTTTTTGATGGAGGTAATAGATAGAAAAGGACAATTTGACGTTATATACACAGATTTTGTAAAGGCCTTCGACAGAATTAGTCACTCCATCTTACTATAAAAAATAGTTCGAGTGGGTTCAAATTTCTCACTAACTCAACTTCTACGCTCTTATTTGGATCAGAGTACCAATGTTGTTTTTTTATAATGGATGTGCGTCTGCACCATACTTATCACCATCCGGTGTGCCACAAGACTCCCATCTAAGACCCCTGCGTTTTCTCATCTTCATAAATGGTCTTACCTCCGAGCTTTCGTATCGCAACTTTTTTGCAGACGATTTGAAGATGTTTTTATCTATCATAAGTTTAGAGAGTAGTTCTTATCTTCAGTCTCAATTAGATCTGATAGATAGCTAGTGGCAAATCAATAAATTGGCAATGGATGTTGAAAAGTGCAAATTTTGCTCCTTTACACGTAATGCCAATATTATTGAGTATTTTTATACTTTCGAGGATGAAATACTGCTTCGCGAAGGAAACTTTGGAAAATGTGTACAGACGTTTTCTGAAGTTTCTTGCATTTAAAACGGAAGGCGTGAACCCTTTAGAGGAATGGACCACTCTTTACTACTTTGAAGATTCGGTCTGCCTTCCTTGGAGCAACGTAGTGTTTCATCAAGTATTGTTATGTTATACAAAATTTTGCATTTTTCCATTGATGGACCCTCGTTACTAGAACAAATCAACTTCAACCTACCTCAAGCTACTGCACGTAGACAGATCGCTTTCTATACCCCTTTCACTAGATCCAACCTTGGAAAAGTGTCTCCTATAAATTTGATATGTGAAAATTATAATACCCATTGCATTCAATGCCTTATTAATTTCGTTCCACTGAATTGAACAAACTCATCTAGCTTACTGTCTTCATTTCATGTTGTTTACAAATAATAATAATTAATTATTATGTCATCTTCTTTTATTAATTCGATCATATATGTGAATTTATTTCTCAATTGGTCAAATTCTTGATATGCTATACATTTAGCTTTATTTATACTGCACTATTATATTATATATTGTCCTGTAAATGGATTCATCTGTTGGGCAATGAATTTTGTTTCTCTTTTTCAATTTTGTTTTTCATTATTCAATAACAAAAATTCCACCAAAATTAGATCCGTAAAAGTTGTATGAATTTGTTCTGATAGGCTATTGAATGTTTCCGTAGTGAAACATAAACACATTTCAGCTATTCCATTTTATGAATGGAAAAAATATAACCATATAAATAGAATTTTGGTATTTTTCATATATCTCTGTAAATCAAATGAACTGTAGACGATTTTACAGTATACTAGTACTATGTTGCTGTATCGCTGCTTTTCCAATGTTTTGACATAATCAGAATCAACGAACTTAGGCGTGCGCTGCGTGCTTTCAAAAAATTGTTCTAAAGCGCCATCTGATGGTGTAAAAGGCGTAAAAACCTTCCCTATGAAAAATTACTTATACATGTCAAGTTTCATCACGATCGGTTGAGCGATTTAGAAGTTTATCCCTTACCAACCAACCAAGAAACATCCATTTTTATATATATGACTAGTACTATGTTGATGTATCACTGCTGTTCCAATGTTTTGACAGAATCAGGATCAACGAACTTAGGCGTGCGCAGCGTTATAGAACAGTGCTTTCAAAAAATTGTTCTACAGCGCCATCTAGTGTCGAGTTACAAAAATAACCTTCTCTATGAAAAATTACTTATACATGTCAAGTTTCATCACGATCGGTTGAGCGATGTAGAAGTTTATCACTTACCAACCAACCAACAAATATCCATTTTTATATATTAGATAACACTACGGTATTTCAAAATTGGCCTATACAGCGAATAAAACTTGAATAAACATGTATATGATTGTATCAGGATTTGATATTACACTCTTTTGAAAGTAGATAAATCAAATTGAAGGATAATTACGTTATGAAACCTTTCAAAGAATACAATTTCCCATAACTGAACATTTTGTATTGACATAATTCAAGGGAAAGAATATGTACCTAATAACAGGAACTCTTATGTTTTGTTGTTAGTTACGAAAATACGAAGTTGAATGATTGATTACCTGTAAAAGTTATTATTTCCTTTATATATTATATATTCAATACAGAAAATCAAATATATAACGACAGTAACAAATTTGTTTGACAATCTTATTAGTGTTTGATACAAAATTATTGTTTGCCAATGTATGTCAAACTTTTGACATATAGTATATAATCAAAATACCGTTTCTCTTTCTTGTTACCTGTTGATCTAAAACATTTGTGAACTTTTGAAACACATATACATATTATTAGTTTAGGATGATTGCTCAGATAAGATTAAGATGAATGAATGACAGGGTAAACAACAATAAGATTTCAAATGAAATAACTCAGACGGTTACCACAAATAATACTGCAAAAACCGTTGCATTTATCTGCATTTTTAATTAATTATAAAGCAAATATTGGTGAGTTAAAGTTAGATATTTTCTAAAAGTAACCACTTCATAACCGATACTAATTAGAGTTTTTGACAGTGGTTACCTAATAAATATATTACTGTTGCACCAATGAGTAGTTGAAACTTAAAAAATGCAATCAACTATTTTGGCTATGGACAGAAACACCCAAAAAATACCCAAAGCTGTGTAAAGTTTCAGAAAACGTATGAAAGTGTTTCCTTCGATTTATTTTTCAAAAAAATTTAAGTGTCGTTACGAATTAACAAAAAAAGGAGCAGATTGAACATCACATAAAGTACATTTCTTTCATTAAAACTATGATTATTTGTTCTAATTTTTGATTTGCATTGTTGCGGTTTGTTATTATTATTCGATTTTAATTCTATAAAAATAATCATATTATTACAATGAATACATTACGAGCTGTGAAAATTGCCATCATTTGATCTAATCTTTACATTTTTGACCAGTTTTGTTAGAAATAAAATAGCAGGAGGTCCACCGAATCATTGAAGGGCCTACGAGGAAAAATGTTTGGGAACCTCTGATGTGCATCTGTACATTTTATAAGTTACTATAACTGATTGAATCCTGACTATATAAACTATATATACTATAAACTGATTGGTAGGTTACTAAATGATTGAATCCCCCAGAAGCAAATCAAAGAAACCAAATTACTTAGTTGAATTGATGCTGATATGATCCAGAGTTCATTTTAGCAGATTGTTTTATGAGGGTTTCAACGACAAAATAAATTCGAAAATGTGAGCTTTCCTCTCATTCTTTAAGAGGCGTATTATTTATTATTACCGATTATCTGGAATTTTCCAATTAATTTGATCCCTAACCTCTCCATAATTTATGAGCATGTTATCCAATATCGGAAGGTTAGACCATCTCGTTAATAATTTAATTGGCAGGCGAGGGCAAACGACAAAGGGAATTGTGAATTAGTACTCATTTTATTCGAAAAGACACGTGGTCTCCGAGGGTGAGGGATAGTTACATTATATTGGGGGCATTAACTTGGCGGTAAACCTCATATAAAGTCCTAGGTCCCCCTTCACTAATATTACATAACCTCCTAACAAACTGTTTGGTTATATCACTTGACCATATCGCTATCTGGTTTTTTGAATAGCTATCACTTGAAATTTCCAGCAATTTCTGCATATTCACACTTATTAGGTTATATACAATTATTCTGTATCTTAGATATTCTATGCCGTAAGTGAGATGATGGGACTCAAGGATATATAATAATAATAATAATAATAATTTTATTTGATTTTTTCTAAATGAACTGTCATAGAAGACAGATGATATAATGTCCCTTATAAACAAAAGTATTGAATAAAATTAGCAACATGTTAAACATTTGCACGAAATGTAACCAAACGAATCAGGAGAACCCATTGATGACTCTAAGGTTGCGCATAGGTTTCCTAGTCATTTGGTTACACAAAGTCTAGTAGTTAACATTTCGGCTCTATAACTACAGCTTGTATAGAAAATATAAATAAATATAAATAAAATTGTAAATATAAAAATGTATATAAATATAAATAGAAATGTAAATATAAAAATATAAATAAAATAATAAGTGACAAACATATACAACAGGAAGAATAATAAAAATACGCACATGGAATAAATCAAGTAGAGCTAATAATATTAATGTATAAGATGGAATACGAGTGAATAATGGAGTGAGTAAATGAAGATAACTAACAAAAAGATAAAATAAGATAAGATGAGAACATACAATATCAAAATTATACGAGTAACATGAAATATATTAAATAACATGAATTGAATGATATAAATAAAATA
>WOGN01006329.1:0-12514 GCA_015342105.1 Leptinotarsa texana | reverse complement strand
GTCTGAAAGTTACTTCTTTGTATGATCTACACATCCATGTATAGATTTACTTCCTTCCTTTCTTTGGAAGATTCCCTCATCCTTCTTTTTTGTATCACGATGGAGTAGTAGAAAGCCAAAAACTTTTTTTCCCAAGAGATAAAGAACTTGTTTTAGTTTTGAAAACAAACTCGAAACTTGAATTCCACCAAACAGACAAAAAATAGTCTCAGTTGCGACAGATCACGACACAAAGTTTTCAAACTGTTTCTTATTTTGACATCTTAAGTTTTTGTTTTGTTGAAATCGATAGTTACTGTTTTGTTGTAGTTTTGTCTGTTCGGTGGAAATCCATCCCAATCAACATAAATGAATTTTTGGCATCTGCTTTATATTGAATAACAAAATATTACTAGAAGAATTTTGTTTTTAAATTGATATTTATTTCCATTTTTTCTTTCAAAATGTTACCTTTATTCAATTATATTTCCAATGTTAGGCTATTGGAAAAGAGAAATGTATATTTTCAGTAGGTAGACACCGTGTGTAGTTGATAATAAGTAAAAAAATATGTTAAACGGTTCTATTGAAAAATTTACTGCAAACTAAAAAATAATTCAGGAGGTCCTAATTAAAAATAAAATATGATTCGATAAATTCTATAGAAAATATATATGAAAAAATTTATGTTTATGGTTTATGTGCATTATAAATCACATTAATTTTCGTAAAAGACTTGAACTTATTTCGTTTTTATGATATTATAAACAAATACTTAAAGAACAAGCAAGACGAGGAAGATAGACTTCCAAATCGGTAACATTTTTTTTATATCTGACTATTGTTTCAAAAGAAATTGTTTGACTTCCTATTTCAATTTAGACAGGTTTATCATTCGTTTGATTCCATTTGGCAAACGGATGATAATATTACTAAGTATTATAGACTTTTCTCCAAAATTTAAGTGTGATTTCATAGCGTAAACATTTTTACAGTATCTTGTTCTATAATCACGAATGTTTTCTTGAGTACTGAATTTAATATTCGAATATTTTGTTTTCAACTTTACTAAGTGTATGAAGTTACATACATTCAATGCATAGAGCTCCTTTGTCCAAAATATTTTTAGGGTTGTATGAATTGGCACTTTATTCAGTGAATGATAATTTAAACATACACTCTATGACTTTGTTTTGTAGTTTTCCAATGGTTTCAAATTGAAGTTAAATAATTCAGTTTTGAGTAGGCCAAGAAATTTTGTGTTTTTTCAATACAATTAGATCAATAATAAATATTGTTGGATTTATATTTTTCCAATTTTGGTTTTTGATATGAAAAAGAAAGACGTGATATATAGAACATTTAATATCAAAAAAATTGTCTGTAGAATGTATTACTGCTATATCATCCATTTGTTCTTTTTTTAATTTCGTTCTCTTCATTCATTTTTATATCAATTCCTTTTTAACCAACCTATCCGAATACTTAGGTCCTGACGTTTTTAATATTCGATTTATTTTTCTCATAAATTCGAAATCAACCTTCTGAAAACGTTGTCAAACAAACAATTATGTTTTGTTCTGATAAATTCATTTATAATGATTACATAAGATATATGGATTGAAAGTTCTAAAAAAATCAAAATTATCGGAGAGTACAAACCTTTCGAATCGATATTTCATAATTAGGTCGAGTTTATTTTCAATCGTGGGCAAACAGTTGCAGGTGCAGCTTTAGATCAATCGTATTGGAAAATCTGTTTTAATGGTGAATATCTGTCGCCTTTATATTAATGAAATAGGAGAGTCGGAGCACTTAGCCATCAGTAAAATCAAGTGTCAATCGATTCTCGCCTAAAATCGAAGACCTGGGCGTTGGTTCAGCTATATATAAACTGCAAAGTGGTTATTTTCCTGGAGAAATGCACGGCTGCAGCTAATAAGGTATAATGGCCTTATGCGTCGTCTTTATTGGCTTATAATGCGTTTTCCATTTGTAGATATAAACACATTATATCACATATAGCTTCGAAAAAAGTGCGACGTACATCGCGATTTTTATCATTTTCATTTGGTGTGAGAGTTACGTTTGTGCTGAGGCCTTATTTGGACCTTTCGAAAGGGAATATATCCGCTAGGGAGTTCTTATGGGCATTGTTGCCCTGGTTGGATTACTGGTATAATGGTCAACCGTATTAATGTGTGAAGACTGATTTGGATGGAGTGTTTGGGGAATTGTTTCCAATAATTCAATCTAATACAACACTTTCACTACGAAAATTTGTCCTTCGCTTTTGAAGCATCTACAATAGAATTCAATATTGTCCAATATGGTATACTAACGATGACGTTCAAAAATATCTATCTGACGTAATGATTGAATGAAGGCGTATACAGTTTTTGAATAGTTTATGATTGCGTCGGAATTAATTAATTAATTAAGAGATCTTATAAGTATACAAATGGTAAATTGAATTTCATGAAATGAATACATTATTGAAGTACATTGAAAAATAGTCCAACCTCGATTATCTACTCCAAGGTGCAATATTAACATACCTACCTATGCATTCACACTTCCAATAATAATTGTACGTGAAAAGGAAAAATCGAATATCTTCAATAAACTTTTGTTCTTCGATAATTTGGTTTGATGAACTACTTGTCAAGAAATGTTGGTTCAATTACTATTTGTTTCCTAGTCTCTTTCGAATATCTAATGAACGAATATACAGGGTGTCAATTTGAAAACGTACCATTCTCTCTATTTCGGCCCCACAGAGGATTTAAACATGGAAAATATGTCAAACAAATTTTTTGTAGGTTGGTTTTCAATTAAATTACATCAGACCTCCAGCGGGAGCAAACACAGACAATAAAAACTCAAATGGAAAAATTAGTTGCCAGGAAATCTATCATTTAGCCAATGGAAGAAAGTAGTTTGGTGGAGCTCCATCTGTTGGAAGTGAATAAGATCCATAAGATTACAAAATCATGTTGAACAGCAGCATCAATTTGATTTAAAAAATGAGTTGTTATCAAGGAGACTATTAGTTCTTCAATCAGATTCAAGTTGAGCTCACTAGGTAGATTTTCTTCGAAGAATAAATGTCCAATAATGGTATATGTCATAGTTACCAGCCCACACGTTTATTTTCTCTGGGTACCTTCCTCAAAAAGTCAGAGATATTTTGGTTTTCAATCATAAAATCCGTCATTGTTTCAGAAAATTCAATTTTTTTTGTCGATATCGTCATCTTAAATATGTTGAAGAATTTTCGTTTCATACGGCTGAAATGTATTCTACTTTAGTGCTTTCCTTACTGTTCCATGATACATTTGTACTTGGCGTGCCACAATGCGAAAAAATGTTCTACATTAAAGCTGCTTAAAACTTTTATTTGCGCTGCTTCATCCAGAACTCGACAATAATTTCTTCCAACCTGGTGCCCCCCGTGGGGATAAAAGGGGCGCATTCATAAAATAAAGTTACTTTTTCATCACCGTTTCTCCATACCGATATATTTTCGAAGGCTGTAGATGTGCAATAAGAAAGGATTTTGAATATTTCAATTTGTTATCACTGTTTCTCTATGTCCTTAAATTTCCGGTAGGTGAATTTATATTTAGTATCAGTATTGCACCCGTGCGGAGCCGGAGCGGTCGCTTGTAATTCTATAAACGCACAACCTCTAAAACGTATTTTTTTTGCAAGAACGGAGAAATAAAAGTGTTCTTGGGAATTAAAAATGAAAAAAAAAACAAATTTGCGAACCGTTCAAGTAACTTTCTACGGAATATTGTGCTTATTTTGTTGGACATTAGAAGTAAAAGTACTCTAAACGTTTACTGTTATGTGATACGAATTCGGTTTTTTCATTTTAATTCATTTGAATAATAGCACAAAGTGTTTCGATCCCCAAGAAGGAAGGTCAATTAGGTGTTTATTTGAAAATGTAGCAAGATGGCCTTCAAAATGAGATATCACCCAACCCCCTTTCTATTCAACATTCTAGGGTTTTTTTTCCTCCACTAGAGGGTTGATGTAATTTATTTGAAAACTATTCTACCTTGGCAATGTTTTTGCATATTTTTAGATTTTTTATAGAGGGTGGTACGTTTTCAAATTGATTCACTGTATAAGAGTCATTTATGTATAGCATTGAACATTTTTCGAAAACACAATCTTTTTCTCTATACATGGAATTTGTAATATTCAGTGTACTACGTATTCCTGAATATAATGCTTGTAATCTACTATATAAAAATGGATGTTTGTTGGTTGGTAAGTGATAAACAGATACATCGCTCAACCTATCGTGATGAATTTTGACATGTGTAAGTAACTTTTCAACTTTTCATGGAGAAGGTTTTTAGGGTATCAATTTTCATTCAGATTATTCATTTTCACTTATCTTTACTAGTTGAAACTAGTGGAAACTCAATCGGTACCGTAATCAAATGATTTCTTTCGCACGCCATCTACAGAAATTCACAGTAAATAATATCGATATACTGTGGCAGATGGTTGATTTTATCAAATCTGGAGTGATTTGCCTTTTTTTTGATGTTTAGCCGTGAGTCTTCAAGAGATTCAGAGCCAAATCTCTGCTGAATTTCAGCGGAGCAGACGACAATTCATGGGAGGGGTAAATTTTACGGAATGGCAGCCAGGCATTGACAACAGATAAGTAGGTACATCAAATAAGTACGAAAATATTGGCCACCACCATTTTCGCTGCCTCATTCTTCAATGCATTGAATCTTACAAATCCATTTTGATGAATAAGAGGTATTTTCTAAAAATGAGGTGAATGTTCAAATTTCACGGGCTATTTACATTCGATTCACGATTTTATTTTTTTTATGATGGTACACTCAAACCGAACAGTTTCAGCTGTTTAGTATGTTTAGTTTGTTGGTGAGAGGCATAAAAGTTTGCTATAAAAAAATGGATCAAAGAATTTGCATCAAATTTTGTGAAAGAAAAATGGAATTAAATGCTCAAAAAACACTTGAAGTGTTAACAGTGGCATACAATGATTGTACTCAGAAAAATGTTCACAAGTGGTAGGCTTTTCACAGAAGGTTGAGAAGGTGTGATTGACGATACTCGTCCTGAACACCCCAGCACATCAATAACCGATGCAAATGTTGAGATAGTGAGGAACATTTTTATGGAGAATCGTCAAATCACTATTAGATAAGTTGACGAGGAAATCGGCATATTGATTGGCTCATGCCGTGCAATTTTTCTGAAGCTTCATAAGTTCTTGCCACATGGTCGTACGTTCACTAGAGAGTATTTATCATCTTGAAGTTATGCGCCGCTTCCGAGTAGCAATACGAAAAAACTCCCGGTATTGTGGAAAAACAATTCATGACTTTTGTATCACTATAATGCACCTGCTAACTCATCATTGCTTGTTCCTAATTTTCCTGCCAAAAACAACTGGTAATCATACCTCAGCCAGTTTATCCACCATATTTGCCTTTCTGTAATGTTCCTAAGTTTGAGGAGACCCTAGAGGAGTGGCCAAATAGCCTGAAACCGGTGTGCAAGTGTGTTCCAATAATTCAAAATTGATTCCGGCAGTTGTATGGCCAAGTGTTGCCAACTGGATTAAAGTCGCTCCACATGAACCAAAATTCCGCTACACTGCTTCATATTCCGCTACACTTGTGTACCTAACATAACTAGTTCGCGCATGCGCCCTACCCAAAATTGAACATCACAGAACTGACATAACTTACAGTTTGTAGTTTGTGTAACGGACAGATATCACGAAACTGAACTGTCACTAGTATCAGGAATCAGGATCATGCTAATTTTCAAGGGCGCAACTTAGTAGATAGTAGCTAATTCTCAAAATTAACACCAGTTAATTTTTGAAAGCTGTCGTCTCGACTGAATATTTCTTAGCTTGAAATAATGATTTTGAAAACTTAAAATAAATATCAATTCGTTCACGTACGTATAGTCACACTGAGCTCTTGAACGATCATTAGCGACAGATCTAATCCATCCTTTCAAGTTGGAATCAGACAACCAATGTTGAGAAAAAGTTTGTTTGTGAGACTTTCAGTATTTTTTTGAATATGTCTCGTTTTAGTCAATTTCAACTGCGGTTGCTCTTTCTTTCGAGCTACAGTCAGAAGAACTGTCTTTCATTTCCACTTTAATATGTTCCATATAATTTATAATACTCGAGACAGTCGAGCCTTTTAGTTTCAAGATATTGGAGGTTATATGGTTTATGATATGAATGAAAATATCCAAAAATATTCTTCTCTATCATCATGTCATGATTTCATCTACTAAGACTATAACGTACTGACTGTGCATTCAATTATTCAAGTGTCAACTATCCGCTTCGAGTGCTGTCCACTGCCTCTTCTTCCATTTTTTCAATATTGGTTATTTGTAGAAAATTCCGCTACAGCGGAATTCCGCTACGGTTGGCAACTCTACAGCATATACAGGAATTACTTCTGTGAATAATCCTGCATCGACACTTGTCGGATATAATCCAACGCCCTTCGTGGTATTAGCCAGGGGAGTTGTTTTCTGGTAGGTGTCAGTCCATAAACCTATTGTGTAGGTAAGGAAAGACTGGCCTGAACGAATTGCTACTGTATTTGATTAGGTTTCCACAATTCTTCATTAACACAAATTCTACCCTTCGTTCATGATTTGAATGAAGATTTCGGCTGCTGCCGTGCAGCACATGTTTTTCGAATGAATACACTTTTTTTTCTGAATGGGCAAGTAAGTCGTCAAAATGTCTGATTAAAGAATGATTGAAATTCCAATATTGCACACCAAATTGACACCGAATATCGACAAAAACTAAAAGTTTGAGCAGAAATTTCGGGTAACCATAGTATATGACCATTCTCTCTGGAAGCAAACCTAAACGGTAAAGGATATTTCATTTCATTGAATGATCAAGTCATGTCAAGCATCGACATTAAATAGAAACCCAAATAAGTGTCTTATATGTGATGGAATTGACGAATACCTGATGAAAATCCATAACATATTCAGGCAACACGTGATGGGTTGATATTTGTATGAACACGCTTTCATGTAGTGACACACGTGTTTCAATTTTGTAAATTATTCAATAACTCACAATAAAGTGGTACTTTAATAAGTGTTTTATTTTCAGGATTGTTTACAATCTCAATATCAAATGACTCATTCAGGATGTCTCATTTTGAATGGAATGCATTGTAGTATATTTCTGTTTATTTGAAGTGACAGCCGTAAGTTTGGACTCAATTTGATACAGAGGAACGTCAATGTATCCCCAAAAGGCGTTTGAAACTTCAGTCACTTCACTTCACCTAATGATGGCTTTACAAGCGCCAGGACTGCCGCCATCAGATAAACAGAATTGTTTTTATGGTTGCATACACGTAGGAGAGATATTCATTTAGTTATTTTTAGTACCTAGATAATGTAAGAACAGAGGGGTATTTGGTTGATTTTTTTTGACTATGTTATAGAGAATTTATACAAAGATGAAATGAGTAGGTACATAGATTTTTTGCACCCTTTTGTTCAGAAATGAAATTGTTGACAACACTTTCATTAAAATGGAGACGTATTCAACAGTATTCAACGAATTCACCGCTTTGGTGATATTCACGTTTTTTGTATTATAAAGGTGTTTTGATATTATACAATTTATGCATTGGATTGTACTATATATTTCGAAGTGCTTATAATATTATTTCGTTGTAATACCCGACTGAGGTCGTAAACTTACTTTTGCCTATTTGTAAAGAAAACACATTTGCGAACTGAAATTAAAATGAATTAATAAATAGGTTAAACATTAAGTGAATTAGGGATAACGTAAAAATAATATAAAGAGAAATGATGGTGAATTCGGACCCGTATTACAGTGCCTACAAAAATCGATAAAAATAACTAGATGTTCGTATTTTAAAAAATGAAGATGATGATGAAAGCTTATGAACGAAAAGTTGCATTGCAAATTATTTTATATAATTTTTTCATTCGACTTTTTTTTGGTATTTTTTACCTTCCACAATCTGAAAAATATAAAAATTATAATGGAGAACTTTATAGAAGTGTAGAAAGGGCAAACTTTTTAGTTTACCCCGATAAGTAACTGAGTAAAATCAAAGTATTTTTCACAAAGAAAATGTTCTATTTATCAGTAACTTGTCGTATTTAACAATTTTTCCTATCGAAAATATTGCTAAGAAATATTACAATACTCATATTTATGTTTCGGTGGTTAAAATCTGCCTCCGTGTTCAGAAATGGACTAAAAATTCCAAGATATTTGCAGTTACTCCTTTTGATTATTCATTTCTCAAATTCTTCGACAGATGTCGAAGGAGTTTTGAAATGTGAAATTATGCCAATGTTGTTGGTTGACAACTGAAACATTCTATGTAATACAAGGTGCTCTCCGATATCAGTCTGTTGCCTTTTCGCCACTCTCCAAATTTTTCTTTAAGATGGGTAGTCAAGTACGGTCTATTTCTAAGGAACTGTTCGAAATACAATTTTATCCAGATATGAGAATATACTCTGATTCTTTTAACTTACGTCTCTCAGAGTGAGGCTCAAGGTAATCATTCTGTATGGAACAAGATCAGAATGATTACCTTGAGCCACTCAATGTTCACCGTCTGATTTTAAAATGTGTTTTGAAAAATTGAATCCTGCCAATTCTCTATTTTTATGTAATGTCGATGTTCATTCTCAGGCACTTGACAATTGGCAGGATCTAAATTTTAAAATCACACAGTGAACATCGAGTGGAATAGAACAAGACAAGAATGATTACGAATAATCCTCACTCTAAGAGACGTAAGCTAAAATAATCAGCGTATATTCTCATATCTGGAAAGAATTATATTTCGCTCCTTAGAAATAGACCGTACTTGGCTATTCATCTTGAAGGAAAATTTGGATGGTGGCGATTTGGCAACAGACTGATATAGGAGGGCACCTTGTATTACATCGAATGCTTCAGTTGTCAATAAACAAAATTGACATAATTTCACATTTCAAAAGTCCTATCGAACTCTGTCGAAGAAGTGAGAAATAAATAATCAAAAGGAATAACTGCAAATATCTTGGAATTTTTTGTCCATTTCTGAAGGCGAAGGCACATTTTGGCCTCCGAAACGTAAAGATAAGTATTGTATTATTTCTTAGCAATTTTTTTGATAGGCAAAATTGTTGAATACGACAAGTTACTGATAAATGGAACATTTTTCTTTGTGAAAAGACTTTGATTTCACGCAGTTATTTATCGGGGTAAACTAAAAAGTTTGCCCTTTCTACACTTGTATAAAGTTCTTCTCTATAATTTTTATATTTTTCAGATTGTGGAAGGGAAGAAATACCCAAAAAAGTCGATGAAAAACTGATTTTCCTCCACAAAAAAATGACTTTCGTTGAATATTTTATATCATATTATAAAAAATATGAAACAGTATTGAAAGTTTCTCTATCTTTTGTTATATCATTCGAAATGGAGGAGGTAGAGCCAAAAAAACAAGTCTAGTTTTGGTGAATATTTCAAAAAAAAACATTGATATTTTTGATCTGAAAAGAGATTTTTCCAGTACCCAAGATAGAAACTTTTGTCCAATTCAAGAGACCTTTAGGTCTTATCGTTTCCGCGATAGCAATATTGGGATCAGCTTAAAAAACGGCCTGTACATTGATTGTGAGGACACTTAGAAATATAAGGAAATAAGCTGAGGATTGTGCCAGACGAAGATCATTAACTCCATATTTGTGACATGAATCAAACACATTAATATTATCACATCAACAAGTGGGTTATAAAGAAACTTAAAACACCTTTATAGAGGAAACGTCTGAGAAAATAATCAATGAATTACTTCAACAAAAACAGAACTATTCGACTACTGAGAAAACATCTGTATACTTACCCAAATAACATATCTTCGCTATTAGTATGAGGCGAAACAGTTACAATTTTTCAATTTCTGAGGATTCTAGCGAAGGGTTTCAAGGAGAATACCCTTCAAATGAGGTGAAAAACTAAATATAGGAAAATGTTTCATGCTCGGGTACAACAACTAGTGATATATGAATACTCCTACAAACTGAATATAGTTTTCGACTTGATTGAATATCCTCCAAGGTATCTGAGAATGACACTGAATGTGTCATGTCATAATAGAAAATTGGACTGAATATTTAAGGCTCTTTGTACCTCAGATTTTTGAATGAAGAACGTTTTATTTTTTTTTCATTCTTTGTTAAATTCTATGAGAATAGCTGAGTAGTCATGTCACTATGTACTGAAAAAGAATCTTGTTGCGTAATTCAAATCGAAAACTTGATCACGATAATGAAATAAATTCCTTCAGACTTACCGAATCTATCACCGACTCATCAGACTGAAGACTCGGAGAACGACAAGAACGGCATTATCCTTCCAATCGATTATTATTAGCACAAACTTGATTGTTGAAAGTAAGAATTTCATATATAAACAATAAAATTATGAAATAACAAGCGGAGCACTCCACATAGTAATGTAAAGCCTCGATAATTTTTTATGCCTGGACATACCAATCCCACTCGTCTGCTAAGAATATTTCATTAAATTTCAGAAACGCGCAAAAAAGTATTCTCAATAATCCTGGAACTAGTAGCAAATTTTCGCTACGGACGTAGATCGGGGTAATTTGTGCAAATAATATTAATTACGAACTTGCTGATTATAAAATACTTTTACTAAACGAATTATTTAATCGAATATACAACAAATTTTATCGTATAAATATCAAATTTTATCAGGTTTATGAGTATCTTGTGTCTTAAAAATAGAAAAACTGTAAACACAAGTCATATAAAAAAATTCTATGATTTCTATCATTACTGAAAAATGCAGCCCGTATATACTGAATCGAAATATATTTTTCCATTTCATCGTCGCGTGAAATGTAACACTAGGCAGCCAGCAATTCAAAGATTTTCCTAGGATTTCATGATTCATAAAGTCCGGACCTCATTACATCTAATTGGCACTATATTTTACCTCGAAACCGAGAAGTTGTCAACTTTATAGATACTTCATATCAGAGCGGGTATCTTCGTTGTGGCACATTGACCCTATAAATTTGATGGGCTGGCATATACAGAGGAATCATTTAATAACTCCACGTTCCATTTCATCAGAATTAGAGGTGATATCTGATTCAATTTATTTTAGTCTGCGTTCAGGATAAAACCGAACATCAAATAAAAAACTAAATCAAGATACCTGATTTGCTCGGATTTTTACTTAAAAGAAAACTAAACGACGTAACACTTTTTTCTCTAAAGTGACTCAGTGCAAATATCGCGCTGAAACCACTGTCAAAAATAAATATTATGTTGTATAGCGTAGAAAATTTGTTTTGCGTTTCACAAAATGTGATAAACAAAAATAGAACTTTAGCATCATGTGCTGTTATATTTTTTTCAAATGGACACAAAAATAACCTTGAGTTTCAGCATGTTATTAAGGAAGTTGGAATAAATGAAAGCAAAGAACTTCACAATCAGAGAATTAGGGATAAACTGCTTACCAATCGCAAAGGGTCTAGATCCTTCTAGTCAGTAGCTAAAGCTATTATATAACTTTGCAAAATCCGTAATTTAAGCACTAACACAAGCGAGTGGTTCAATTGCAACAACAGTCATAGTATATTTTCTCAGAAAGGCAATACCCACTATTCCCACACTAGAATCCACAATGCCGAAAATTAATTTTCAACAACGTCTAGTGAGGCGAATTTTGAAACAGCTCAATATCAACAAGGCGTCTGGTCCTGATAAAGTGCCTGTAATCATACTTGAAAAGTGCGCAAAAGAACTCGCACCAGTATTTTGCAGACTTTTCAACCTGTCTTACACGAAGGGGGTTTTTCTTTTGTTTGGAAGATTGCTCGCGTTCAACCTGTTCCCAAAAAGTGCAAGAAAAATCTTCCAAATAACTTTAGACCATTCGCTTTGCCATGAGTGATATCAAAAATAATAGAGAAAGCCGTAAACCACCATATCCTTAGATACTTGGAAGACTTCAATATCTTGAGCGATCATCAATATGGCTTTCGGAAACAAAGATCAACAAGCGACCTTTTATCGTATGTCACCCATCTTTGGAATAATGCAATCGGGAAACATGGAGAGTCAAGAGCTGTTGCGCTTGATATTTCTAATGCGTTTGACCGTCTGTGGCATGAGGGTTTGCTGACCAAACTTCGATGCTATAGCTTGTCGGATCAGCTTCTGCAAGTGAATGGATATTTCTCGAATACTTTTGCTATCAACGCTGGTGTATCCCAGAGATCTATAGTGTCCCTAACTCTCTTTTTATTGTATATCAACGACTTATGGGAATCCAATATATTGCTTTGCTAATGAGGAATATATACAGGGTGTCCCTGGACTTCCTCTTTTCCTCTCGGGAATGTATAGATGGGGTCAAAATATCACCAGTACTTCATATAACTTTTTTTCC
>WOGN01006328.1:0-12515 GCA_015342105.1 Leptinotarsa texana | reverse complement strand
AGGTATTGTATCAAGTCGTTCGCATAAATAAGAAAAAGCAGTGGTCCGAGTATAGACCCCTGTGGAACTCCTTGCTTGCAGGCCAAGGACTGACTGTAAACACCTTGAATTATCACTATTTGTGACCTGTTCTCTAGATAGGACCTCATCCAATCTTGGACAACTCCTCGAACTCCATAGCGATGCATTTTCTGGATTAGTACATAGTGATCCACAGTCAAATGCGCATGAAACCATGCTGGTTTGTAAAAAGTATTTCATTTTTGAGGAGAAATGCCTGTTGAGAAGGTCGCCTGTTGATTTACAACAGAGTTGTTACCTATTAGACAATGTATAGTTCTAATTTGAAACGGGGTACATTTTAAGGAGATGATAATCTTTGGGAAAAAAGTTTAGGCTTTCCAATTTTCCATATTTATAGAAAACAAAACCCAAAACTGTTTCCTAAAACTGTATAGTTCTCATAGTTCTCTAATTTAGAGAATTACGGAATCCCTCTCCATATGAATGGTACGATGACTTTTTGTAACCTTCACATTCCGTTACATTTCGAGAAAATGTTCATAATATTCTATAAAAATACTTCATTGCTAATTATTGAAGTTTGAGGCTTTTTTGACAAAATATAGAATCAATAAGGTCCAACCTAGCAACTTCTAAATGTTATAATATGGAGAATAACAATCGTTTCACAGTATTTCACCTCTACTTGTATAGAAAACCTTTCTCATTTCCTAAAATTATTTGATATAAATCATTAGTAGTATCTAGCATACTTACTTTTTGGATCGCTTCCTCATCTTTAGATGTATCCTGGAAACTGTCCTTGGGTTCTGTGAAAGAAAGAAACTGATGAATTTTATAATGATGCAGACATCATGTGCAATAAATGCACATGATGATATTTCAAATGACTATTATCACCAAATAATGAATTTCCTACATAAAATGTACACTTCATATTTGTGACCATGAGCTCCACTGAACTCCACTAAATGTTTTTTCACTCAACCTCAGAAGCTGTTCTTACTTTATCAACCTCATCAAAGTATTAGCATCATTACTCATCCTTCTGTGAATGAACATTTCAAGTTTATATAGAGAAAAGATGATATTCCTTAGAGTTGGAAGAAACCTCTTTTTTCCAACCAAACAAAATTTCCGTTCAAGAATTGCTCCTGCGGTAAATGACATTGAAAATAATCGACCCTTCCATGAACAGTCTTGTTATCAATTTTTGAAATTTTATTAGTGTTTATCCTGGAATCCTACATAATCTCTCATAATATTGTGGTCGTAGTAATATAATTTATTTCGTTACATGCAATTTCACTTGAAGTATATTAATTTCATGTATATCACCAAATGAAACTATGTTATGAAATAATCACAAAAATAACTATATCAAGAAAATATGTGATATCGCAAAACACTGATCAGTTTTCAGTAAAAATAACTGGTTTTTTTGAACTTTGTGAAGGAACGTAGTTGTTAGTTTTTATACAACAGGAACTTTTATCCAGAAAAGTACGGACAAGCATTCTCCTCTGAGGAGATCTGGTCCTAGAACATTGAATGGGATCGTCAAACACAATTTATAATTTTTTTATTCACTATTTGTTTGAACTGTAATTCCGACAGATCAGGAGATCAGATTTTCAGAAAAATATAGGGATAACTGGATGACGCTCTGGGAAAAGAATCATGTTTGCATAGATATAATATTACTGATTCGCTGGAAGACCGAATACTGTTTTTTGTTAGCGCAGAATAATAATAATAATAATGTTCATTCACAGATATATCATTAAATACATTTGATAGAGAATTTATTTGAATAAACAGACAATATAGCAAAAGTCACAGAAGTGACTTGTGCGTGATAACATAAATATGACAGTTATAAATAACACATAAATAATAATAATAATTGAAATATTACATTTTCACAATGACATGCTGGAATATCTCAATCATGAAATGAAAGGTATTGAAATATCTATTAATCAGTTTTCAATAATCAACTTTCATGGAGAAGGTGTAATTAGATACAAACTAAAACTTTTACAAAAGAATCAACAGCCGAAGAGAACGAATGAAACCGGGGTACATAGAAAATATTTTATATATTTGTGTACTAATTTTGCTGTAAGATGTTATTTTTCAATTTTTTCAATTATTAGGTGGGTCGCTCTCCGGTTCCTCTGATGTACATATATTTTCAACTCTCTTTTGAATTTTGATATCGATTGTTGAATTCTTATTTCATCAGGAAGAGTGTTGAAAACCCTTGGACCAAAAAATTGATGACTTTTCTGGCCTACTGACTTGCTCATTATCGGTTGTACAAACTTGTTTTTTTCTCTGGTAAGATACGAATGATCCAGATTGAGAAGGTCAATTTTTTTTGGAATATTTGTCTCAGATCAAACGTTTTTGTCTCTTTATACAGTGCTTTTCAGATAAAAGTATCCACCTTTAATAACTTTTGTAATACTGGTATTTGGGAAAAATCCAAAAACACGTCAATTTATGTTTGATGATGTTATGGGTGAGGGGGTGACTTTTCCAGTAAGTTTAAATAAGCCATAATGCTTGCCTCTTCCAACATAAATTGACGTGTTTTTGGATTTTTCCCAAATACCAGTATTACAAAAGTTATTAAAGGTGGATACTTTCATCTGGAAAGCACTGTATACTGGATCACTGGAGTATCTACTATTTTTATTCAGGATGATTTTCAAGAATCTTCTTTGGGATACTTCCAATGCATCAAGGTGTGTTCTTGACACCATGCCCCATCCGAGAATGGCGGTTCGACAAGACTTTTATACAAAATGATTTTTTGATCTTGGTCCAAGTACTCCGTCACATACTTGAATCTATATAAAACACATCGCAATTTTTGCAATAGATAACTAATATGCTGATCCCACGGAAGATGTGAATCTATGATGATTCCTAAATATTTAATTTTTTCTTGAAGAAATGCATCTTGACAGTTAAATGGTAGGTAGAGTGTCTTTTCGAAATTTATTGAGGTCAGTTTAAATTTTATTTTCCAGGTCATACCAGTTGTTGTATGTATAAAAAAGGACAGTATCATCAACAAAGCTTGTGATTTTTCCACTTTTTTCCACACATAGTAGGTCGTTGAGGTATATTGTGAATAATATTGGTCCAAGTACCGTTCCTTGGGGTACTCCACATGTTTTCCCTTTGAATTTCAATATTTGCCTTCGGTCTGTTAGATAATTCTTTAATAACCTCTTATACCTATGTCCTGAAGTTTTCGTAGAAGAATGGAATAGTCAACGGTATCGAAAGCCTTCGTGAGATCTATAAATACTGCCATTGATGGAAATACCTTTTTCTAATGCATTGTATGTGTCTCCAGTTAAGACCTGAATTGCATCCTGGGTAGATTTTTCCTCCCTAAACCTGTATTGTGTTGTTGAAAGTAATTCATATTTGTTAATGAATTTTCTCAATCTAGTTTTCAAAATTTTTTCTAGTATTTTGGCGAGGTTTGGAATTAAGGAAATAGGTCTATAGTTACTCATATCAGTTTTATCTCCGCTTTTATAAATAGATGTGACTACCGACAGCTTAAAGGCAGAGGGAAATTCACCTGTTTCCAGAGATTTATTAATTATAATATTTAATGTTTTTTATATAGTCTGCTATGGGTTTTAATGTTTCTGTCTTCAAACTGTCGATTCCCGGAGCCTTTTTATTTTTCATTTCAGATATAACATTTTTTATTTCCTGTTCATCCGCCGGATTCGAATAAATAGTTTTCTCATGAATTTTTGTATGTTCTACATAATTTATGGGCTTCTCAATTCGTTTTGCTGAGTTTTTTGCCGATATTAGTGAAAAAATCATTGAATTTCTCTGCGATTTCAGAAGGTTCGTTTATCATCCTGCCGTTTTGATCTCTAATGATGTTTGTTTCCTCACTTCTGGATATTCAACATTTTATTTACAGTTTTCCATAGTTTCGTTGATACGTTTTGTTCATTACTTATCCTTTTCTTATAATAATCTTTTTTAGCTTTTTTAATTTGTTTTTCTAGTTTCTTTTTAAACTCTGAAAATTTCCTCTTTAATGTTTCATTTTCGGGGTGTTTTTTTGTGTCACGATACAATCTATTTTTTTCATTCACGGAATCAACCAAATGTTTTGTTATCCACTTATTTCTCTTTACATTTTCATGTTTTATCCTAGTGTATTTTGTGCAATTTCTAATACATTTGTATAGAGTAGTTATGAATGCGTCTGTCATAAAATTCAAATCCGGGACACAAAGTTTCATCCCAATTTAGCAGTTGAATTGTTTGTGTTAATTTATTTTCCTGAATTTGCTCATGATATTTGTTTTTACGCTCGTTCGAAGTATTTGGTTTGCCACTCAGAACGATTTGCAGTAGTATTGTAAAGTGGTCTGTTATAGATGATGAACATTTTATCGAAGTCATCATTTTTTGCTTTAACAAAAAGGTGATCCAGACGTGTACTCGATTCCCTTTGATCCCGAGTAGGAGTATTGATTGCCGAACGAAAACCATGCGCACCAAGAGTATGCAGATAATATTTTGAAATTTATCTGTCAGAAAATCAATGTTTGCAACATCAATAATGAGGCTATAGTCAACATTTTCAGTTTCTTCTGAAACTGAACATTCTAATTCATTCGTAAAAATGTCAGCATTGTTAGCTGGTGATCTGTAAAATGCATTAATAATAATTTCTTTTTCTTCAAATTTCCCATTTATTTTCGAAAAATTGCTACCATTTAACTCTATCAAACTATGCGATCGGTATATTTCTGACTTCATGAAAACGACTACACCATCATTCTGATTATAGTATCCATAATTATACAATGTTTTATAACTCTCAATATTATAGATAGATATATCAGAAACAATGCGAATTTCTGAAAAAACAATGCAGTCGAAAATTGTATTTATGGTCTTCATAAATATTAGAAATTCATCTAAATGACACCCAATGCTGCAAATGTTCGAATGAATGATTTTAAAGTTTTTTGTTTCGTTTATTTTCAAAATGACACTCGTTTTTTGCGGTACGGAGTGGATATGTTTCTAATTTTTCATCTACAAAGTCACGAATATAAGGGTCCATTTCAATTCGGTACTTGAGTAAGAAAACGAATATTTGGGTATAAAATTTGAATGATTATTTCAGTGAATAAATTATAGTAAAAACATTCAAGAATTTGAAACAGTACCTCCACAGAAGGTAGGTTAACAGAAGAATGACAACTATTTCTACTCACTTATTATATCTAATGTACAATAGGACAGATCCCTGTACAACCCATATCACACATTCATCCGACATATTGCCTACTAATTGACCTGACCTGAAGCCTATAAATCGAGTATTTTCCCTAGGTGGGATGAAAAGTTCGTCGGCTAACACATAGATGTCGCTACAAGTATTGAATCCATATGACTTTCAGTTAACCCTAACCTTTGCAATTGACGTCCTAATGAGGTTATTACCGATGAAAACGTGCATAAATATTTGGGTATGCCAAAGCTCTGTTCAACTTGACTGCCACGCAAGCTCACGATCGACCAAAAGCAACAATAAACTGATAAATCTGAGCAGTATTTAAAGCTGTTCCACTATGGAAAACCTGAAGTTATGCGTCAATATGTGACAGTTCATGAAACATGGCTCCATCTTTTCATACCAGAATTGAAACGAACGTCATCAGAGTGGACTACACGTGGTGAACCGACTCCAAAGCGTGCAAAGATGGCTGGCAAGGTTATGGTATCAGTATTTCGGTATGCGCATGATATAATATTCATCAACTATCTTGAATGGGAAACACTATTAGTAGCGACTATTACATAGATGTATCCGAGCGTTTGAAGCACGAAATCGTGAGAAAACGTCCCCAAATACTCACTCCCGTTCTCAGATGTCAAGGAAATGATTACTGGAGAGAAATTTAGTGCTGATGAAGAGGTGATTGTAGGAACTGAGACCTATTTTGAGGCTAACAAATCATACTACAAAATTATATCGAAAAATTGTATGTTTGCTATAATCATTGTGGCGCCTTCGAAAGCAACTATATTGAATAATAAAATCGAATTATATAAATTTTTTTCTATGATAACCTAGAGATTATATAATATGTAGCACTTAGCATTTTTGGACCATGAAAACACCTCAGTGTTTCCTAAAAATCAGACAATTTTTCCACTAAATTTTAAAATACTCATTTCTATGATGTGAAAAATCTTATTGAGATAAACAACTCAGCAATGTTTCTGCCTTATCAAAATCATTCAGTCCTGTCAAATTAGATTACAAAATAAGAGTAAAGCTACCTAACTCTCCACCAAGCTGAAAATCGATAAGATTGTTGAAAATATGATTGAACATGAAATCTGGAGGTGACCCATCTTTCTCCTGTATGGAAAAAATGATATTCAAGGTCAGAGTAGAAAAGAGTTTTTTGCGATTTTCAGGAAAACGGTAAGTTTCATTATAAAAATACTTCAGACAAAAATTGTTTATCATGAAATTATCTAAAAAAAAGTATCAATACTTTTTTCCTACGAGCCACCGTTTTTGAAGTATAACGATTTAGAAAGTTGTAAAAGTTTTAATCGTTATAATATGCATGAGTACGCTACGTATATACATCTCTGTAGTTGTAATATATGTTAAAATATTTTTCTATCGGTCATTGTTACTTACACTTATGATATAAAATATAGATACGTTATAAATTTAAGAATATCAGGTGAAATGAAATCCAGTCCCTTAATTTATACGCCATTATAACATTGGGACAACATCTTTTCCCTGTTCAATTGCATGCGTGGCTAGGGTCTTATATAGGCTACAATAAATGAAATATTAGGTCTGTTCTGGTTCTAACATTCGAAATTGTTTGGAAACTGCCCAAGACATGATGTGTACAAGCAAAAATCTCAAACAGTGCAAAATAGTCTCGGACACTTGGTTAAACCAGAACGCATTTGTGAGGGGACAACTGTACCACTTATCGTATATATGAATAAATGAAGACGTGAAAATACTGTTGATCATGTCTATTTTGTTATGTAGCGTATTCATGTAGTCGGTTCAAATGTTATATAACCTCAATCATCAATTATTTGAATCAAATAAATAAAAAAACATCTTGAAAAATAGCCCAAACAAATTTCCACATGAATTCGCATGAGCAACGGGAACAGTTCTCAACAGGATCATTTCGCAGTCGAAACCAGAAGAGAGCATTCATCAATCCGAACTTATCTTCAATAAACCAGAACGCTCTATATCAACTGCGCATGATCCTGACGTCCTAGAACCTGAATTTTGTAGAACCAGAACAAACCTATTACTCACTGCTCGAACTTCGACTGAAAAAACCAGGAATAGCTCAACATCAATCGAAAATATATTCATCAAAAAGTTTATCTACTTTTGCAAAGTGTCAAAATCATGTAATATTTTCACACGCAATAACTGGCTGTGATACGAGATCCGCATTTTACAGGAGGGGTATGGAGCTCCTAAAAAACTACCTGATAGGTACAGATATGTATGTTCCGTTAAAAATGCCAAAAGTAAAAAACAATTATAATAACCTTGTCTTCCTCCAACCCCAGTTGCTGCTCATCAACATCTTTTTCGAGTATATTACCAAATTTAAGTGTGGCATGTTATCAGCTAGAGCCTACAGACTGGGATTAGAAGATGGTCAACAATTCATTAGAACCAGTCTAAACTTTACTTCCACCTGCGTCGGAAAAACTGCTGAACACAAATTTTTGCAAATGCAAAAAGGGAAGCAGTGCTAAATGTGGTTGCAAAAAAGCCGGACTGCTTTGTTCTCTGGCATGTACACATTGTCAAGGCCGGTCGTGCTCTAATATTGAATCATCAATAGTGGAGAATTCCTTTGCTTCCAACGATGCGACATGCGATTCATCGCTATTAATGCAGTTGACATGTACTCAGGATGAAGATGAAGAAGAAGAAGAAGATCAAGAAGAAGAACAAGAAGAAGAACAACAAGAAGAACAACAAGAAGAACAACAAGAAGAACAACAAGAAGAACAACAAGAAGAACAAGAAGAAGAATTTGAAAGTTACGACTCGGACGATTCAATTTCACTACTTTTCTATTAACTTAAATTGCTTTTATCTTTTCAATCTCTGATAATATCAAATTAAACAGGATGATAACTGACCCGTGACATAGGCCTACTGGGAAAACCACGTTAAAAAAAACACTACCTCATAGGTGGCGTAGAAACGTGTGCATATTATGACTTTTATGACTTACAACTTCTTGAATCGTTAAATCTCAAAAACGGTAGCTCATAGTAAAAAAAAGTACGGATACATTTTTTGACAATAATTTTGTGATCTACAATTTTTGTCTGAAGTATTTTTATGATAACATTTACCATTTTGCTGAAAATCGTGAAAAACATATTTTTTTGACCTTTGACTTTGAATGAAATTTTTTCTATACAGGGGAAAGATGGGAAACTTTCAAATTTCAAAAAATTATTTTTAATTATATTTTAAACAATCTTACTGATTTTCAGTTTGGTGGAAATTTGGGTAGCTTCGAATGTCTAAATTGACCGGACTAATTAGCACTCTGCGAGAATGTAATTTCGAACACGTCGTAATTAATTACTATTGCATCATCGTAAGGTACTTGCACAACCCCGTTAGCTTATCAGTTTCATTAATGAAAACTTGCCTACCTTCAACGGAAACCAGTTTAAATGTCGTGGTTGGATTTTCACAATTTTTCTGCGACAAATGAGACATCACAACACAGGCATGAGGCCACTGACACAGTCCGCATGCTACTACCTGTCGTGTTTGGTAACAATTGAATCCAATATTTATTTTCCGACGAAAATTTGTATCAAATCGCGATAATGGACTGCAATGTTTTATAACTACAGTTATTTTTCTCGGAAGATTACCGGGTGAGAATACTAGGTTGGTGAAGTCCTCTTTCCATGTGGATGTTGATAGTGGGTTTTTTGAAGTCATTGGATATGCGAATGGGAAGTAAGATACTAGAACCGAGAATGTTGAACAGTAAAGGAACTCACGACGGTGAAAGGATGTACATGCGTCATCAATAAAATAAGAGATAAAACACAAACTTTTTTGTAGCATCCTATTCTTCCACAGGCGGAAAGGAAAAACAAAACGGTTGACTTTGCGTCAGATCAGCGACAGCTCTTGTCTGGATTATAGCCAAGTACATTGAAGAGAGATAGGCTAAGGTAAACAAACATACTCGTAAATCATCAACAATTTCTTAGATTTTGAGATTGATTGGCAAATAAATAACTTTTGATAGTTTGTATTAGGTATTTACATGTTGTTTATTGAAAAGTTTCTATGGTTTCAAGTCTCTCATAGCTCACAGACAATTGTTTCTTCAACAGAAGAAGGAGCAAACAATAAATGAAATTTTATAGCAAGTAATAAGTTTTATAGCAACAGGAGTACCCATAGTTACAGAAAATGCTATTATTACAGAGTATATATGAAATAAATATTAAAAATAATGGAATATAGAAATGTATAAAAGTAAATGCTTAAATAACGTATGTATATACCAAGGTGTTCAGAGAGTCAAAATGAATATCGTAATGTTCACAGATTTTATTAAAGCTACTGCACATAAAATTCAATGCTGATCGTAGCATAACATTTGTGCGTTATGGTTCGCAATAGAATTTCAGATTGTGTCGATCTTCACTTCTTGGTACTAAGAAATTGATCTCGGGTAAAAGAACCGTACTGTCAATATTGTTGTTTGGTAATTCATGCAGGAATTTTATACCAACAATAACTCTCCATTTTCCAAAGATGTCATATCAAATCGTGTCAACAAAATGTTATGATCGATGCATCTCGTGTGGAATTGTCCATCAACTTTTAGACATAAGTATTTTAGAAACTTCCTTTGCACGCTCTCAATTAATGTTTTTTGGTAGTCGTGAACTGGATTCCATAACACAGAGCCATATTCCAACGTAGATCTGTAATTGAATCCAAGCATCTTATTCGTATCAGCAGTCATATTTCTTATATGTGTTGGAAATGTTAATTTACTGTCGAATGTTATAACAAGATCTTTTATCTCATGTAAGCGGTTGATTGTATTATTGTTGATTGAATTATCGTCAATACCGCAAGACCTCAAAATTTAATCGATAACTTCAATTTTTTTATTAATACTTTGTTATTTAGCAATACGATGTGAGTTTCAAAGTAATTGACAATGATTCATGATGAATTTCATTAGTTCGAACTTCCATTGTCTGATATTATATAAAAGAATTAATAAGGAAATTAAAAATGAATAGCTGACAATAATAATTGTATTCAGTAAAAAAACTTGAAATGAAATAATAGTGAAATAAAAACCGATATAGGACTTTTCTCACTCGCAGGGTATCTGGTAGATGCAATTCCTGGAATAGCAAACCACGTTTGGTGGACTAGTTTTTGTGAGGCTGCTACGGATGGTGTTTTTTGGATCTGAAGCAAGTTCTGATATTGTATTTGGATCCAATTCTTCTTATTCTTTCCGATACTCCTCTGATGTAGGGAAGTGCAAGCACTGGTTGTGACGGCTTCTTTTCCTTGCGAAAGTCTTTTCTACCATCGCTTTGGAGTAGCCATTCCGTTGAAGATTATTTTTGATGATGTCTAGTTAATTCTCGAGACTTTTCGTATTACAGAGTCCAAAACCACGGTCTGTCTTGATGATTCCTCTTGTAGTCGATTGGTGATGGTTGGATTCGTGATTCAGATAGTGTCCCGTGTGAGTGGGTTTTCGGTATACAGACACTTAGTGTCAGTTCTCTTCACCAATTTGTCTATGAATGGCAATTCGTTGTGGACTTCCTTCTCCATTATGAAAGCGGTGGAAGGTCTTACGATGTTGATATGTTTCAGGAAGGCGTCTAGTTCAGTATTCCCATGGCTCTATATTATGAAGGGATTTTAAATCATTTTATATAATATCAGACAATGTAAGTCCGAAGTATTGAAATTAATACGATGTGAGGTTTCCATTCGAATGTCTCATTGAATAAATTTCGATTATTATCTTGGGATGTCTGAAAATCATATTTTACAAATTCAAGTGAAAATTTCAGTTGAAAGATTATTGTCTTATTCTTGTGAGGTTATGTAACTCAGTAAAGTGTTGCAATTCATTTGAATTGTCTTAGTAGAGGTTGAAAAGCACGAGTTTATTTAGATACAACTGAGAATAATTTTGGTTTTGAAGAATGTATTTGCTGAGAATATCATCTTATCATCAGAAAATGGTACATAGTGTTCAATAAAAAAACACTTGATTAGACATCAATCAATCATTGTCAAGTCATTAGATTTTTTCCTCCATTTTTGTTGTTTTCTCAATTTCTTGTTTGAATGCATTTCAGTAGAAAACAACACCGTTATCATACCTCAGCCACCGTATTCACCAGATTTGGTCCCCTGCGACTTTTTCCTGTTCTCAAGATTGAAGAGACCCATAGAAGGATGGCGTTTCACGACGATTGAGGAGATAAAACCGAATCACTGAGGAAACTGAAGGACATACCAAAAACTTCTTCGAGGATTGGAAAAAATGCTGGCAAAGTTTATCATATATCAGGGGGACTCCTTTGAAGGGGACAAAATAGAAATTGATGAATAAATGATTTTTCTTCGAGAAAAATGAAACTTTACCTTAGTTTTTGAACATACGGCGTATATTATTTTGATTGAATCATGTGAAGTTTCACTGTCGGGCTCGACTGTGTCAAGACATTTCTCCGCAGATTTGCAAGATTTCACGCTTGACTATTCGTCTACAACTGCGATAGACATCGTCAAAGACAATAATGCAATAAACACAGCACTTCAAAATGATCACTACATTGTCCGGGGTTCAGGTTTCCGGATTTTATCCCACAGAGATAATTTCAACCGAGAGTAAGAAGGAATATGAAATAATATCTACCATAGTTGTGAATTGAACGTCGTATATAAACCTACAATCCGCGCCAAACAAACCCAGAAACAATAGCTTTGACACATTACATTGTTTTATTCGGTTTTAAAAAATCTGCAAATTCAGATACCGATAGGAGTATTTGAAATTTCATTTCCTGAAAGCTAAGGTTTTCGAACATTTCTGTACAATAGAACTTTTATTAGATGACCACCGAGTAAAATGAGTAGGTTCATGTTATTGTACTATATAAACAATGATATTCAATATGTTTATTGTTTGGATCAATAATATATAACATCGTATAACGAAATCGTAGAATATACAAATCATATTTATACCAGTTCATTTGATATAACTTATACTTTTGTTTGAAGGTGGTTGACAATGTTTTGTGGTGTATTTCATCAGTTCGGACTTCCATTGTCTAATCTAATATAAAATGATTTGAAACCCTGA
>WOGN01006327.1:0-12515 GCA_015342105.1 Leptinotarsa texana | reverse complement strand
CAGAATTGTCTCAGAAATCCAAAAATGTTACAATATACAGGGTGTTCCATTTAAAAATTCAGAACCGGAGCCATTTCCGCTGAAACCGGAAGTGACCGGAAAGTGAAAAATATGTGAAAACATTCCTCTCCACATACCATTCATTTATACCAAATCTCATTCCAATTCTCCTAAAAGTCTAGAAATTATGACTTGTCTAATAGATTCTTTGACACCCGGTATGGTATTAATGACTTTTTCCATTCATTTCCTAGACCATAGTGCAAAGATGCCTTGCACGATTGTATGTATGTATTGTATCATTATTTTCATTGCACAGTTAAGTATCTTCTGAAGATTTTATATTTAACTTTTTGAGCATATGTTAATTTTATCGTATTTTGTGACATGTTCTAAAGCTGCAGCTTTGTTATGAACCAAATAAAAGTTTAAAATTTGAAATTTTAATCTCAAATTAGATTGGATTGGAAAACTGGAATATATATAATATAATATTTTTATAGACTGATTGAGGAGGAAAAAGCCTGAGTGGTATGAAATTGAGTCAAACTCGTAAAGGAGGGTTACTGTATCGAAATCAGAACTTTTTAGTTAATTTCGAAATCGAAAGTAATTCGAATCCAAAGGTTAAAATTTCCAGTGTTGTAGCCACATGAAGAAATTATCGAAATTATTGTCATTTTTTTTCGCAGATCTACACCTAATCGAAAATAAACCAGGTCTTTGCTTCAAAATTCACACTCCGAGTCAACCCCATTTATTTCCCAATCCCCGGAGAGTGGAATATCCCGATCTGTTTCAATCATGTACGGAATGGCTGAAAGAAGACAGGAACTGTCTTGGTCTTCGAACTCAGAACAATGAAGTCTTGGTACTTTATTGCAAAGGTGTCAGAAGCAGAAGCAGACCCGGATGTTACAAGATAATCAACAGAGACAAAAGGGAAGAAATAGTGTGTCAAAAGATCAACAAGAAGGAAGGGTGTGAAACTATTACAACTCGAACCAACCTTACGATTGTTGTTTCGTGTTCTCTAAGGACTTATACAAGAGACGTCAAAATAAGAAAAAGTCTTCGTCAACAAAAAAGAGAATGACTTTGTAATTAATGATTGCATTTAGAACAAAATTTTTCAGAATTTTATTTGAAGTTATCACATTTGAAAAATTTGTAAAGTTTTGATAGATGCAAATTTTCGTTTCATAAATAGACAATAAAAATAGAAAAATATAAAATAAGCAACAAAAATTCATAACCAAAAACAAAACCATTGTAGTTTGATGTAAATATAATATATTCAGCTCTTTATTCACTTTAGTATCGATAATCAAAGTAGTAATGCAATCTTGAGAACATTGTTTTTTATATATTGAATTGAATAATTTGTTTAAAGATATTTCAAAATTCTGTCAAAGAGATACTAAAAAAAGTTATCTTCAATTGACTGATATATTGTACAATAGATTTTCCCACCAGGATTGTTGAAGCTCCACATTTCTCTTACTGAAAAAACATTCTTTAATTCACCTAGTATTGAAATGAGGTGATTCTTCAAAATATGCACAAGTTTATAATACATTAAAGTACAGTCGAATAAAATAATTATGAATATTTATAAAAAAAATGCAAAACACTTGACTGTGAGTTTTTTTTAAATTACATTTGGTTGCATAAATATTGTTTTCTGAATCTACCGTTCATTGGGTGCAGATTTAACTCAAAAAGTCCTAAATAAATATTAGAAGAATTCAACCAACATCGCCTGATCAGTTTGAAATTTTTGTAGATTTTGTTGTATGGATAGAATAATTTCATCAAATTTCCATACGACTCGTAGCCTTCAGACTTCACTAGATTATTTACATTTTGATAAAGGTGGCCCTGATTTTTATACATGATGAATTATTCAAAGGACTTATTCTGGAGTATCATTAAATATGTATATTCATAATGAAATACGATGATACTGAATCTTTACACCGTTGGTTGGTTTCAAAGCATACAGTGAAGAATAATTCATCAACTATTCATAAGTATAGAATAACACGGGTAATCCCAGTGCAATTCATACTACCTGTGATCTAAAGAATTGTTTTTGTTCTTCACCTAACTTCGTGGGTGGATTGGAAATAAACTCGTACTCAAAATCAAACCATCTCGTATTTCATGTTCACTATCAAAGTATGAAAAACACCTCGTGATTGATATGACAAAGTATTTTTCACACCATAAAGTGTATTGTGAAGTGGTCATTTGAAAAACTCGGGAATAATAGATGAAAAAAATAATATTGCTCATAGGCAATATTCTCATAGCTAACATCTGGTTCATGACTATTGCTAAATATGCTCTAAATATAGCAAACAAAAGTGATATTCGGGATATAAAGGACATTTAATATTTGCATCCAATAACTACGAATGTGATTTGTTATTTGTTATGGTTTTTTCTGTTTGATACATTTTCGATTTCATAATAATCTATATTCATCATATGTTTAGGTATTAGGTTGTACAATAAACCTTCACATTCAATGAATTGTTTTTATTTCCTCATTATTGTAACACATTTTGTGTATTATACCTTGATCATTTTTTAAATTAAATACACAAAAACTTAGTATGTACCAGTGAAGGTAAAAACTGGAGATAAAAAATTCTGAAGTATGAGAAAAAACCTTTAGTCAACTATCAAATCTGGCGAAAATATATTTGGAATTTATTAAATAATCTTGATAGCGAAGTAGAAAATCTGAAAAACGTGATTTCGAGAAATTAATAACTTTTCATATACCTACTATGTTTTGGTATGGAGTAACCTGAAAGAACAGAAGTTATCTCATTGACCGGTATCACAGCGGATTAACATCGTGACCTCACATTGTTATTATGGTACTCTATAATGAGCAGAACCGAATAATACAGAATTGAAAAATATTTGGGAATACCTATTTCATGAACACTGTAATTCAGTATTTATCAAACACGAGATGGTTGCTGGAATACTTAAAAAAGGATACATACATGAAATATATCAATACTAGTATTTCTAATATGAAATGTGCTTTAATCAACGCGTTTGCAGAAGTTATCAAGTAATTGTGGTCAGAATCTTCATCTGATAGAGTGATAAACACGTCAGATTCAAAGATTTGCCCCTCGATTCATGGATTCTGTCCATCAAGATGCACTTTCAATGGACATTACGCAGCATATTGCAGACACACATATAGTAGCACGTGGCATGAATACAACGATTCACACGTCACCAATTTAATCAAAATCGATTGTGAATATGTCTTTTTTTGAACAGGGGGAAACGAACCAGCAACTTTGAGGTGATGTTTATACTTTTTTCTATAAACTAAATGATGTTAATTGATTTGTATTTCATGATTTCGCTAGGTTGATTATTGTAAAAATAAATATTGATTGTATCTCTCTCTGGTATCTGTAGAGTAGGAGAGGTGAGATAGACTCACAGCACTTAGGCCACAATTGACCCATTGAACATCCTCCCGAATAGTTGTCCTCCTAGGTCATCGTCCACCCTTTCCTTTCCGGGAAGGTGAACAGGTCACTAGGTGACATCTCCTTTATATTGGCAGGTGTAGGCCAAGACTCGCCGAACACACTCTCTTTGGCAACTTTGAGGTGTCTCACGGTGGCCTCCGCGAAGGTTTTGGAAGGTGCAGCGATATTACTGTCGTTGCGCGACTTCTTCATCTCCATGAAGGGTTCCCTTCATGGAGATGCACAAGTGAGGGAGCTTTCCTCTAGGGGCAGCCGGTTTCTTGCCTTTATTTAAGGCGGAGCTCTTGGCACCCACCGCAGGAAGTGTCCTTGCTGTTGGAGGTGATCTTTTATGTCCAGTCTCATTCCAAGCGGTAGATTGTGTTGGACAATTCTATTCAACATCCCTAGCCCATTGAGGTGAGAACTTCTGTTCAGCCTCGGGATTGGTTTTTATTTTTATTGTTTCTGTTGTTTCATCCATGTGTGTTTCCATGGGTAGCAAGGGAAGAGTTGGTCACCTCTGGCAGAGCCACGCATTACCAGAGGTAGGCTGATTACAATGAACAATGAGGTTTCGCCCAAATCCCCAAGAGGATCATTCGTGACCGCATATCACCCTGCGGCCATTCAGCTGTCGGCACGATTCCTCACACCTTCGTTTGGGTAGGCTAGGACCACAGTGGCATGTTTTGCAAAGGCTTTCAGTTCCTCTCACCCTACTTATTTCTGTGGCCGTAAAGCCACATTGGCTTTCCGGACAGGGTCTCCAGTCCCCATAGACACGTGTTTGGGCTTTTGGACCATCATCAGTGCAAGAATGGGCAACACTTAGTTACCGAAAGAAAGATATACAAATGCACGGAGCCACCAGCAGGAGGCAGCCACACATTTGTGATTTCAGTTAATAGATCTTATGTTAACGAATACTAGAATTTCTAAATCTTATCTGATCTGAGATTTTATGGTAAAAATTTTTACTACTGACTGTATTGTGCAACTGCAGACACCTATCGAGTTTTATTGTTCGAAGAATTCAGTCATCTTGGATAAATATATTATTTACACTTAATGATCGACTGAGATAAAACAATGAAAGAAATTATAAATTTTCCGACGATGATAATTCGCTGAAAAAACCAATTCTTTGAGAAACTTTCCACTTGTGTCTCGTAAACATTGTCACAATCGTATTGCTTTCAATTCACAAAGTGAAGTGAAGCACAAGAAAAAACAATCATTAAATCAAAACATTTTCAACTTCGATAACAATACAAAAACGAATCATTCGAAGAAAATGATTTTGATATTCAAATCTTGTACATATTAAAATGTAAAATTATGAATGTGGGGATTCGAGAGAGGTCGAAAACCTGTTTAAAAAAACTCTCAATATATACAATTAACTATAATGTAGTAAATCCGAAGTCAAAATAATTCAGTCAGAAACCATTTTCGATATATTTTTGAAGCTTAAAATATTATTCCAAACATACACTCCAACTCACGATTTACAAACTATATACGAGTAATGATAGAACAAGTACCTAATGTAAGAAATATTAGTGGAGTTTTTTTCCAACACCAAACCGTTATTTTAACACCTCGATACGTGTTTCGATCACCAAATGATCATCTTCCAAGAGGAAGATTAAACAGTTTGATCATCCTCTTGAAGATGATCACTTGGTGATTGAAACACGTATCACATATCTCACCGTCGAGGCCGAAGAGAAACACACAGATTGGTATAAAACTACTTCGAGGACAAGATGAAGTATACTTCAAGAAGTTGGTGCGTTTCATATCGAAGCCAAGAAAGCTCAAAAATCTGTCGAATAATATCTACCAAGATATTGGTTTAGTTCTGATAAATTAGTTTTCTAAAAAAAACAGTTTAATCTTCCTCTTGGAAATGATCACTTGGTTATCGAAACACGTTTCGAGGTGATGAAATAACGGTTTGGTGTTGGGAAAAATCTCCACCTAAGGATCCAAACAGTGCATCACAAGTAACATAAGAAAGGAGGACTGGAACGTCTGACGCATATATCAGAACTGCACTTATCCAGTTGGCATAATTAAGAAATTGACTGTATATACCAAGTATAGTTCATCTCGTGATGACAATACGAAGTATACTTCCAACGGTGTTACATAGATATCTCCGTTTCAGTACTGTTTTGAACGAGATCGTTGAACGTGAGCCATTCAATAATTGTACTGAGAGCTTTATTTATTCTCAAGGTCTTTAGAATTTGAGCTCATATTGTAGAAAGTTATATCACCCGTATTCGCAGTGCAATACACTGAGGTAGTCTATGATAAATCAAGTTATTAATAACCACCTATGAGCGATCTCAGTACTGATCTTTGCGCCACTCCTGCTAAAATTGGTTTTGAAATTTTTGATTTTTCAGGTTGCTTGCATCGTTTCTCTAGCCCTTTGGAGTACTATGCACAGAGTGGGCCCAATTGGACACTTTTGAAGGAAAACTAGTTAGATGAAAACTGAGGGTTCAATTTTCTGGTTCAAACTCAATGGTGAAAACCGCATATCGATATTAATCATCGTTTCTGAGTTACAGCATGTCGGTAGCCGGTCGGTCGGTAGCCGGGCGGTTCGACGTGGGTGCTTTAGTCACTCAGTCAATCCGCTGATGTGTGAGTCGATGGTTCAAGCCCCAGGCTGAACGCTGGATATTCACCTGCTATCGTCCAACCCGTGTTAGGAATGACAAGTTAAAACCTCGTTAGTCCTAAGCTCGCACAAGTTTCGACTTCTGAGAGTTGTCGTTCGTAGGGGTGCGATAGCTGGTTAACGGAAAAAACATGTTTCAAACATAACAACATATTTTCGAAAATGTGCCTTTTCGAAAAGTTGCTGTAACTTTTTTCGTGTCAAACAGTTTTCATTTCTATGGAAATGTTTCCGAAGCACGTTCTTACGTAGAATTCAATCGTGTGAAAAACTTTTTTTTTCAAATGAGATATCAATAGTTATTGATGGAAAACTATTTTTTAATGAGACAACCTATATATTTCTGTATATTTCAAAAGAATTTAAAATTACCATTCCAAAAAGTTAGCACACTTGATGTTTTGCTAGACTCATCTTTTAAATACAGAGCTTTAAGGTTTTTTTAATGTAGACTTTGAAATGTGACTATCAAATGATGAGAAAGCTTTTCACAGCAATAATTAGAACGCATAGTTGCAATACAAATGAAAACAATTCATACTATATTTACTACTAATAAATGAAACCCCAACAATAATGATATAAATGATCAAGAACATACAATGAAATATGTTTCTTCAGAGAAAGTTTTTGAAATATCTACCAGCTTCTCCTTCATACAGGCGACAAATTTTAGGAATGTTAGGCCTTACAATGGTTGGGTTACGAGGAAAAACCCCGTCTTATTGAAAATATATTTTTCTGAGTTCTTTCAGTGGCTATTCATCAACAAAGAGTTTAATATTTTGGCTTAATATTCATATATACCTCTGAGATGTGAGAATAAAAATATAAATGAACGGGCCGATAATTTTACCCCTGAAAACAGCCGCCCACACACTAAAACCAAGTTCTTTTCTACACAATAGAATGAGGATTTTGTTGTGCCCGAGTATAAGAATTACAGCGATTAAAAATGCCGGCCCTGCTCACATAAGCTTCGTCTGACCAAAAACAACTTATTCAACTTACCAGGAATCACTGACAAAAAGCCATGCGCGTTCAAAATCTCCTGGTCTGAGTTGATGAACTCTTCTGGTCCTGTATGGGTAGAACTTGTGGTTTTTCCCAAATCCTCCTAACGTTAGTTCTTGGCAAGTCTGGTGATATTCTCAAACTCAGCGTTGACGTTTTGTGATAATTTTCAAAAGCTCCTGAAACGACTATTTCTTCCAAATCCTTATCCCCTTTTCTTATGAAATTGAATACCATCAAGGTTGGTATAGGTTGTTTCTCTCTGAATACTTCTCGTGATACAGATTGTTTGCTACTTCTACATCTGCATTTTCCTCGGCTTGTACGAAGGTTGCCTTTCATGTTTCGGAATTTGACAATCCTAGTGTTGAAATCTAGCAACTGATAGCTCTATCGTAAAGTTCTACATTTTTGAGCTTATACGTACTCAGAACGTTTTGATATACGCGCGCTATTTGTGTTGTTTACAGTAGCTTAAAATATTTATCTCGGCCCAAAAATGGAATTATATCGTAAACATTTTCGTGCGATTATTTTTTACTTTTGACGTGGATTAACTCAGCAACAACGCATAGATGAAATTAATTCAATTTTTGGCGATGGAGCTCCATCAAAGATCAGTGTTTATCGATGGTGTGGTGAATTCAATTGTGGTCGTAATTGACTCCAAGACGAATTTCGTGACGGTCATCTAAAATCAGTTATTGTTCCGAAAACCATTGATGACAGGTGATGAATCGTGGATTTACGCGTATGAGCCTGAAAGTAAACAGCAGTCGACTGTATGGGTGTTTCAAGATGAGTCAAATCCAAAAAAATTATTCGCGCACCAAGCACTTCCAAGCAAATGGTGGCCTGTTTTTTGGGAAAATCTGGACATATCGCAACCGTACCACTAGAAAAACGCAGAACACAATCATTTGTTTGTCAGTTGCTTTCAAGAAATCAGGAAAAACAACCGCCGAAGACGGATCACTCTTCACCACGACAATACTAGCTCTTACACATCGGCTCAAACAACTGCATTTTTGAGCACCCAAAACATCGATTTGATGAGTCATCCGTCGTATAGTCCTGACTTGGCACCGAATGCCTTCTTTTTATTTCCGCACGTAAAAACAAACTGACAGGTCAACGTTATTCGACACCTCAAGAAGCGGTTGCTGTATTCAGAATGCATGTTTTGGAGATACCTCAATCAGAGTGGCAAAAGTGCTTCGACAATTGGTTCAAACGCATGCAAAAGTGTATAGATCTTAATGGAGAATATTTTGAAGAACAATAAAGTGATTTTTCGATTATTATAATTTGTTTTTGTTCTCTAAATATAAATTTAGAGAACAAAATATAAAAGGCAACCCTCGTATTAAACAGACTATCATATTCCAATTTTCATAATTCTCATACTTGATTGCGAATGTGTTTGAAAACTGAGCAAAATCTACTTATTGAAGAGCGTCTTTAGTGCTTAAATCAAAGCTCTTCATTTCAGTGATGACTCCAGCAAAACATCAAGTGTGCTACCTTTTTGGAAAGTTGACTTTCAGCGCTATTGAAATATGCAGGCATATAGAGGATGTTTCATCAAAAAAATAGCTTTCCATCAATAAATTTTGATATCTCATTTTAAAAAATGAGTTATGACACCATTGAATTCTACATAAAAAAGTGTTCTGGAAATGTTTTCATTCAAGCAAAAAATTTTTGACAGGAAAGAAGTTACAGCCACTTTTTGAAAATTCACATTTTAAAAACATGCTGTAACTCAGAAACCATAATAGATATCGATATGCGGTTGTCACCAATAAATTTGTCATAAAATTTGACCTTCAGATACAGCCATCAGCTTTCATCTATCTGATTTGAAAACAGGAGTTTCCCTTTAAAACTTTCCCATTTTACCCAATGTGTACAGTTTACGGCAAGCTTGCATGTTTTTTTTTGTAGCCTTCTATAAGTTAAGATAAGGATCACCCTGGGCGACCTTGGGAAGCTGGCGCCGAAGAAATATCTGGCAATGACCAAGAAAAATCTACGCTTAACAGTAGGATTCATGACTGGCCACTGTCAACTAAGGAAACACCTCCATAATACGGGGCTAAAAAACACACCTCTATACAGGATGTGTGAACAGGTAGATGAAACTATCAAGCCTATGCGCGTGTCTTAAGTTATCGTCAATAAGAGAGTGTGTGTGTTCGGCGAGTCTTGGCCTACACCTGCCGATATAAAGGAGATGTTTCCCAGCGACCTGTCCACCTTCCTGGAAAGGACAGGATGGACGACGACCTAGGAAGACAACTCCTCGGGAGGATATACAATGGGTCACATGTGTCCTTAGTGCGTGGGCTTACACTCACCCTCCCTACTCTACAGATACAGAGAGAACATATTTCCGACTCAGGGTACAGTCACCGTTTGCCACTTCTACTGAACACTCAATTCCAATTTTTATACAAAATTTGATGCAAATTCTTTGATCCATATTTTTTCGATAGTACAAAATCGCCGAACACGCAAAATACTTTTAACATTTATGCCTCCCTCCGACAAACTGAACTTGGTAAACAGCTGAAACTATGGAAATATGTTCGAGATATGTGTACCAATATAAGGTAATGAAAAAGTCGCTAATCGAATGAATATAGTCCGCGAAATTTGAACAGTCCCTCGTACTGCTTCCCAACCAATATCATCACAGCTATTCGTTTTGGTGGAAAGAAGTGAGAACTGAAAATTCTTGGTATGTGTTATAAAAACTTTGAAGGCATGTTATAATGGTATTCTATGAATAATAAAAATAATAATAATATATAATAACAATAATGTTACTCACTTTCTGATTAAGGTATCAATACATATGAATAAAACAAAACAAGAATGAAGACATGAGAAATTAAACTTTTTATGTTTTCCACCACCTTTATTTGTAACTAACTTTACGCAGTTTCGTCCTATACAGAAATTTTCAATCTTATACTTATGAGTTTCTTGTATAAGTTTGAAAATGTCCATATGGGATGAAACTGCAGTAACGTTAGTTACAAATAAATGTGGTTAAAATATAAAAAGTATCATTTCTCTTTTCTTCATTATGATTTCCTACCACGTAGTAACGGCTACATCCATCAATTTACAAAACAAGAACTCACGAAGCAGTGAACTGCTTGTTTAAAAATTTTTGAATGTTTGTTTAGTAATGATTTCGAATTATATAGATTAATAGATATAGTACTGAAATTGTTACATATAGGGATAAAAATTGTGTAAGGAAGCGATTACAGTTAATTAAGACATACTTTGTTAGTGACACAATGTAGTAGACTACATAATATTTAGAATATAATTATCATGATGAAATTCATATTGAATTAATATCAAAATGATCATACATGACGCAACCATTTTGGAATTCATGATACTGACTTATTATATTAGTTGAAGATGTTATTGGTGCTCTATTTTTCCAGTCATTTCTGTACGGGGTATGAGTTTGATATATTTTCTGATTTTTTTTACCAATTTTGGATTTGTTTCACATTTCAAGTTTATCGGTTATGAGCTGAAAAGTTTTGGACCTAAGTATCGATAATTATTTTGAGTAACTCTTTTGATCATGACTGGTATCACTATAGTTTTTTTTGTGACGGGTGTTATATTTAGGGTCCAAAATGATCAAATCATTTCAATGCATGTATTGGGCTGTGATGTATTCGGTTGCTTGGGTAAGTATAGTCTCTATGCAGGATACATCTGAGAAAGCGTTTTTGCATTAATTCGAGGAAATGCAGATGAGTTCTGGAGACTCCGCGTTAAATAATGATGTCATAATTTAGATGTGATTCTACTAAACTTTTATATTTCATTATTTTTTGTTCGAAATTGAGAATACTGGTTATACTTTTTCACCAAGTAATGAATGTGATGGATCCATCTGAGATGACTATCTGAGATTATACCTAGGTACTAAATTTTTTTGACCTGATGACGGCCACATCATATCCTGTTCTAATTTCAATTTCAGGTTAAACCAATCATCATCTTCACAGATCAAGACCATGTCATCAGCATAGCTAATGATTTTGGAGTGAATATTCAGGAGAAAAAGGTTGTTGAGGTATATGTTGGATAATAATGGTTCTAACACCGTTAGAGGCACACTACCCAATACGGTCTTTTCATCACTCACTTCGTCTTCTATTGTTTTCTATTCATTAGATAGCTTGTGAAAAGATTGTATGGTATACTTCTTATTCCTTTATCTTCAAATGTTTGTAGAAGTATATTATGATCTACAGTGTCGAAAGCTTCCCTCAGATCTATAAAGACATCAATTGATGGTGTCGATTCATCTAAGGATTAATATATTTTTTGTGTTAATAGTCTAATGGAATCTTGCGTAGACATATTATCTCTGAAACCATACTGCGAATCTGACATTAAACGGTGTTTTTCTATAAACTTATTGATTCTTCTTTGAATAACCTTCTCCAAAATTTTTGCCAGGAAAACATCGCTCTTCTAATGATTTATTGACTATGAAGGTAAGTGGTTGTGCTATGTATTTTGAGACTTGTTTTAGGGTTTCTGCTTCCTTGTTAGGAATCACACGTTAAAAGGTAAGACCTCGTTAATCCTTAGCTCGCACAAGTTTTCACTTCTGAGGGTTATCCTTCGTAAGGGTGATAGCTTGTTAACGGAAAAACAGATTATCAGGGGATATTTCTTGTTCTTCAGTTGAGAGATGATTTCCCTCATTTCATTTTCTGTTGCAGGGTTTAGAAACAATGAGTGGTTGCACACCATTTTTTTTCTGAATATTGCATGTTTCTATTAATTTTGTTTGACAAATATTTTCCAACAGAGATAAAATATTCATTGAAGTTGTTGGCTATTTCGATAGGATCTGTTATTTGTTCATGGTTATTGATTCAATTTGTGAAATTTTTCCTTTGGTCAATACATGAAAAAATTTTGATTGCTTCATTAATTATCATAAAAAACGTTTCATACAGAAGCACATCAACATATAATGACATAATTTCTGAGAAAGTGGTAGGAAAAATGAAAGGCAGATTTTATCATCTCATATTACATAATTTACCGAATAAATTTTCTCCAGCACATTTCAAAAAACCTGAGAAAAGTATATATTTTCTATATTCCAATGAATATAAAACTTTATATCATACATGGATTGAAAACATTGAACAAAAAGTCCCAAGAACCGAATTTACAGATTGATAAAATCATCATGGAGTGTTGATTATTTCAAATATTGGATAATC
>WOGN01006326.1:0-12516 GCA_015342105.1 Leptinotarsa texana | reverse complement strand
CGAGTAATTATCATTCTGTGTTTTCTTTTTCAACTTATCACAGCAATAGTAACAACAATTAGGTAATCATTGGCTGTCGCGGGCCAGATTGATGACAATAAATCATTGCCTATCGCGGGCCGGATTGATGACACTGGCGGGCCGGATTTGGCCCGCGGGCCGTTGTTTGGAGACCACTGCCTTATTAGATCACTTTGTACCGCACTGTCAAATAAACTTCCCGATCTACGTGTTGGTAGTGTTTATATATGGTGATAGAAGTTTCTCGAAGTCGATAGGGAATTTGCTTGAAGTGTCCCGAGGCGAGTTGAGCGCGATCTTGACCAAGTCAATCGATCTACGACGACCAGCGGCGGTCGGTGTTATTTTTTACAGAGGATGATTTACAACACTATCTTAACAACCGAAGATACGATTTTGGTTGAATTTACACAAAATCTGTAGGTACTTTTTGAGATGAGAGTTGTTCTCGAAATAACTTAAATATGGCGATGCGCTTGATATTTGTCTTTGACCGTGTGCGACATGAGGGTTTGCTGGCCAAACTTCGATGCTATGGCTTGTCGGATCATTTTTGTGTGTATGGCTTTTCAGCTTCCTGAAAGAAAGTTATCAGCAAGTGGCCGTCGATGAATATCTCTCGAATACTTTTACCATTAACGGTGGTGTTCCCCAGGGATATATATTGTTCCAAACTTTTTTATTGTATATCAAAGACTTATTGAAAAAAAAAACAGGAATCCAATATATTGCTTTGCTGACGACAGCACACTTGTCTCGTCATTCCATTTGGATTCCTGGACATCGACTACGGAGGCATAACATCACCGGCATCAGGAGGTTATATATCTTATTGAGGTTCTAGAAGTGATTTTGAATTGGGGTGAAAGTAGCCAGGTTAAATTCAATGCCATAAAAACCCAGGCATCGGTTTTCTCCAAACCTTCGAAGTATTGTTCTCATGTATGGAGCTCTGCCCCAAACATACCCTGAAGTTGATGGTTTCCATCCATAAAAGAGCCTTCCGCCTGATAGGAGACGCGAACATCACCTGCAACCTTGATAGCGTGAAGGTTGGATATTTGTCTTTCTTCTATAGATACTTTCACGGGAATTGTTCAAGTCACTATGCACATATCAGAAATACTCTATGGACCGTGGCTGCTCATCGTTTTGAGGTTCAACTCAGTACACCTCGAACATCACAGTTTAAGAACTCTTTCATTTGGAGAATTGCGTTCATGTAGAATAAACTTCCTGAAAACGTTTTTCCAAATGAATTCAGTCTCCAGCGATTGAAATCCAATGTGAATCACCACTTTCGCACAGGCACAGCTCTGAGAGATCCTCAAGGATTTTTCAATAGTGCTTGTGTTTTGTCTTTAAATATACATCTAACTTCGACCCCTCGTTTGGCAGTAAAGTAAACCCCATTTCAAATTACGAAACCAATTCAGGGTTCGAAACGTCTTTTCTGGCACCACTTATTTTTTCCAATATTTTTTCTCTTCAGTCATAAAAGTTAATCAGATTACGTTCGTGAGAGCTCACGATTAGAAATGAAGGAATTTTTGCGGAAAAACATGGATGAAAAAATGAAAAGGAAGAGGATAAAGTTTGAAATAATGGGTGTCATTTCGGATGTATAATGTTAGTATGTGGCTTCCCCAGCCAAGCATTTGGTTTGAAGTATCTAATTAGGTTTCATAGGCGTATCCAATAGAGAAAGTAGGTTTATAATAATCATGAATTGTACTAATGTGGTGGGCGAGTTTTCGTAGAAACTTAATATTGTTTTTCATTACTTAGCGTTTTTTTTCACAATGCAGAAAACTTACGAGGTCTGTTCAAAAAATGAGGTGAAATATTTATTGATTCATCAATTTCTATATTGTTCCCCTCAAAGTAGTCCCTTTTAGATATAATACACTGATGCCAGTGTTTTTTTCAAACTTCGAAGCAGTTCACTTGATGCGCTTTTTGGTATGTCCCTGAGCAATCTGAGCGGTTCGGTTTTTATCTCATCAATCGTCCTTTCATGGGTCTTTTCAATCTTGGAACCAGAAAAAATTCGCACGTGGTCAAATCTGGTGAATACGGTGACTGAGGCATCGGTGTTGTTTTTGGTCAAATAATTACGAATAAAAAATGACGAATGAGCAGGTGCACAATCGTAATGCGAAAGCCACGAATTATTTCTCAACGATACCAGACTTTCCTTGCGTTTCGCAAGCGTCGCACAACTTTAGGATATTTCTCTGTCGTACTCTGATGCACTACGCCGCAGTATTCGAAAAAAACAGTGAGCAAAACCTTGACATTTGATTTTGGTTTTGTCTCGCCTGGGCTTTTCCATCGGGACGATTGAACTTTGATTTCGACCTCATAACTATGAACCCATGATTCGTCACCAGTTATGATCTTTTTAGGTAAATCTGAATCGCCGTTGACGTTATTCAACAATTCCTTAGCGATGATCATGCCACGGTTTTTTTTTGTGAAAATTTAGCAATTGTGAAACAAACTTTACGGCCACACGCTTCATGACCAAAATTTTCGACATCCTCAGCTTGGTGATGTGCTGGTACGTCTAAGGAGAGCATCGTTATTCACATCTTCTTGACCTTCTGTAAAAAGCTAGTACCATTTGTAAAACTTTTTTTTACTCGGAATACAATTAGCGTATGACACTTTTGAAATTTCAATTGTTTTTGAAAGAAATTTGATGCACATTCTTCATTCACGTTTTTTCGATAGCATGAAAATTGCCGAACACGCAAAACAATTCCAACTTGTATGCCTCCCACCAACAAACTAAACATTTTTAACCGTGTTAGGAATCACACGTTAAAAGGTAAGACCTCATTAGTCCTTAGCTCGCACAAGTTTCTCAACTTCTGAGAGTTGTTTGTATAGGGGCGACAGCTGATTAACGGAAAAACAGATTATAAACAGATTTTTTTTAAACTGAAATTGTGAACATATGTTCGAAACAATTTCACCAAAATTGAAAAAAATCACTAGTCGAATGTACGTAGCCTGCGAAATTGGAACATTATTCTTTTTGTTTGAACAGTACACGTTTAGTATCAATGTATAGAGTTTTAAATTCCTATCAATTAGTATATACCACAACACAGTAGAATAAACATTCATCAAGATATAATAATAATAACAACAATAATAATAATAATAATAATAATAACTCGAGGGTATTCGAGAAGTGCCGAATTTATTGGAATTATTCGTTCCCCACCCTCAAGCTCATACAAGCTAATAAGCCTGATGTGGTCGTTCTCGACAACCAGAGCAAAACGATATTTGGAGTTTTCAGCTCCTGGCGAGACGAATATCGTCAGAAAAGAGGAGGAGAAACGGATGAAATATCGAGATTTTCTCTTAGAACTCCGCATATTATATGCAGCTCACTCTGGCCAAGATGGTTGTTTTGATTATTGGAGTCCTTGGTGGAATGATGTCCTCTCTACTCTCGAATCTTAAAATCATACCGGCTTGCCGCACTAAGGCAGAAATCTTAGCCGCACAGATACAGAGGGCTGTCATGCTTGACTCACTGCGCTTGCTCAGGGCACATGATTCTTGGATCCAATGATCACTCACCCCACGGTGTGGTGAGTAGTCAGTGGTTGATAATGCTGGCGTGCCCTCCTGAATGTATCGGGACTTCGGGGGATAGGGCCTGACCAGCGCACACTACGGTTAAAAAAAAAGGTCTTTATTCATCGTACAAAAGTTACAAGATAACCGATGAAAAGCGGAGTTCAGCTGTTTTACAACTCAATCTATTAATATAGATAAAATATAATCTTTATTAAAGTATAAAAACACTGAATAAAAAACCACAAACAATGGTTGAAACAGACATACACATAAAACATGCTAGGTTGAAATTGATCGGTATAGAACTCAGTCAAACTGTAATAATAGGGTCTAGAACTCAAAATTTCTTTAATTATTCTTCTGTATTGATTGGTATCAATATTTGTCTCTTTAGTGTAACTCGGCAGATGGTTATACATCTTCACACCATTATAAAATAAGGAGTCCTTGACCAGAGAGTTGCAAGGGATGGGTAATTTCAAATTGTTTTATATGCTCAGACGAATTATATAGTGATACGTGGTAACCTCAAGTTTCACCAGATGATTTTTAATCAAACACACTATCTTCAGACTAAAAAGAGCTACAACCGTTAAAAATTTGCGAAATTATTATTTATATGCGAAATGTGCTCTTTCTAATGTCAATAGTTTCTACACATAATTTCCTATTTTTGTTAAAATAATTTCAAAATGAATGTTGACCCTAGTTTTATTAAAGCTGACTCCGACAACTTACCAAGAGTCAATTTTGAAGTGATCGATGAATTTTACTTGAAAAATCTGCAATACTTTGGTACCGAAATTAAGAATGAAAAATTGAAACGGTAGATGGTATATTTAATAGGTCCCTTTTATTTATATGACATTCATTTCAGACTTTGTATTTTATCGAAGAATGGAAAGTTTTGGTTTAATTTTTATTTTAGCTCGGCCAAGGTAGTAATGGTAAAACTCATTAAAAAAATAACCTGAAAAAATATTTTTCTGAATGTAAACTAATGACACGGAATATGCAGCATAATAGGCACCCGCCAAGACCTACCTTTCACAAAAGAAATTTTCTTTGATTAGATAATAACAGTTGTTTTCACACCGAGTTGACAACAATAACAAACAAAATGGCGTCTGTCAAATTGGATCATCAAATCTGTCTGTGATTGGATATTAAAAACCAATACACTTGGCAACAACGCTCTAGACAAGATCAATTTTATTATTGAAGAGGACGTATGAGAGAAGATATGTAGGTATCCTATACTCCAAATGTTGATATTTTAATCACAGGCAACAACAAGTTTCGCACTAAAGACTATAAACGTATATTTTGTACGACGATTAATTTTTTGCTGAGTTTTCTCAGGAATTTAATTCAAAATACCTTTGAACACTTTTAGATAAGTAAATAGTATACGTTTATTAAAATATTTAGGTATGGTGGTATGCTATAATTTCTCAAAAAGTAAATTGGTATGAATGTGCAAAAAGGTTAGGAACCCCTAGTCTAAACCTTAAGTGTAATGTATCGCTCATATCAGAGGCCCAAAATGTTACTAATAAAAATTAATTCGAAAAATATTACCCATTTGATAAAAAAAGAAACATACTTATGTTAAATACTTACAGTTTTGACCAACATGAGTCGTCAGTCCAAAAATATTTAGGAACTCCAACTTCCCAGGATTCAGTTCCAGCTTGCACGCTAGCCCCGATTTGATAAGAAGATCGATTTCCTTTCCATCATCTGCATCTGATCCAAAATAATCACTATCATCTTCGGATTGGTCAGAAATAGCGCATTGGTTACCAAAACCATCTAGATCATTCTTGTTGGCTTCTTTTCTCCTCTGCATTCTCTCTCTCCTCCGAAGAACAGCAACGTCGATTTTGCTCAATTTCCGACGTTTCGTCGGAGGACTTTTCAGATGAACGTTAGGTACGTTCAATATGGTAAAAGAGTTCTCAACGAAAGCTGCGGTTTTCTTCTTTTTCGCTCTCGTCATAGTACACTTAGGGACTTTTTTTGCCGCCTCGCAAAGATAGGTGGTTCTAGAGATGTCCTTGAGGCTAACGTCGTCCCTTCTTCTAAATTTAATCGCGTTTTGCTGATTGGGGGAATGGTTTTCGTTACCTATTTTTCTATTATTTTGACTAGTCATTTGAGGTAAAGCCACGCGGTATCCGTCGTTAGCCATCGATTCTGACATCGATTCTTCCTGAATTGGATAAACGAAAGCAGGTTCCGGCAACTGGGGGCTGTGCGACTGAATAGGAACTTTGTTCAGTGGAGTCTGCGGGTGTTTCACTTCGGAACTTTTATCACAAAACGCGTAGTCGTTGAACTGTCTCTCGAGTTCGGGGGTAAGTACGATGTCCGGGGGAGTGTAGTCGGTCATGCGCACTCGGGTTTGTACCCGTGGTTTTTCCGATTCGAACGTTTCGTCGATTAGTTTTCCTGGTTTTGGTATAATTGAACTAATTAGCTTTTCGGATCTCGATCTGCCCTTGGTCGAATTCTTTCTTTCGTAAATTATCGAATCTATGCTGAATCTGGTGTACTGTTTTGCACCTTCCGAATCGTTCTTGCTGGGTGCAGATGTAGTACTACTAACAGAATTTGCAAGGGTTAAATTACCTCCACCGACAGGAACAGTAGATGTAACCGTAGAAGTATCATCGAAAGTAATGCAAATGTTCATATCTTTGTTAGTTATGAGACCTGCAACAGTCGATACCTCCTCAATTACTGTCTCCAGCTTGGTTCGAGTGTTCGTCTTTATGTCGATTGAAGTACTTTTGTCACTTGCCATCACGAGAGGTACACTAGGCTTCCTGTCTGAAACAAAGACAACATTGTTTTCCTTTGAATACGACATCAAAGAGTAAAAAACTTTACCAGAGCACGAAGCATTCCGCGACCAGTAGCAGAATTCAGGCGAAACAGGAGGTCAGGCAGTGTCGCCGCCTACTCGAACCCCTTCGCTCGTTGCGGCGTTCGGATGTCCCTCTTCAGAATTTTTAGCAACCGTTGACGCACTATCTACTCCAGTAGGAGTACCAGCGGAGTGGGCGTTGCTGTTGCTCGGCTTGGGCGTGGGCGGTTTTGGCGACGCCCTGGTCGGGGTGTGGCTAGGAGAAGGCGGAGCCAGACTTATCATTGGCCCGGATGGTTGGATTACGGGGCTTTGGCGTTGACTGAGGTTCAGGGTGTAATTCGAAGCCATGCTGACGTTGGGAGAGTGCCTTTGCAGGGAAGGGCTAGATCTCGGGATAGGATAAGTCTGCGAAGGGGCGTTAGGCGCTATGAAAGCCGAGCCCATCGGGGGCTGGCGAGTCGCCGACGTTAATCCTATTGGAGAGGGTGGTAACATAGAATTAGGATGCAAGACGGGGATCATAAGAGGCGATTGACCGGTTAAATGAGGTGGTAGGTGGGGTGACATGCGAGACTGAACTTTCTCACGTTCACGGTGGAGCCGTTCCTTTTCTCTTTGCTCGCGTTCTCTTTGGATTTGAAGTTCTCGTTCTATCAGCTCTCGTTCCATGTATTCGTCTTTTCGGGTGGCAGCTAGTCGGCGGTGCTCCTCTTCTAGCTTGAATCTAGAATAAAAATATTTCTCTCAATATAATTCAGTGATATACCAGCATATACAAACTTATCAACTGATTTCTTGATTCCAGTCCCCGTAAGGTGAGTTCCTAAATTCAACTGACAAATTCCGATGGGTGGCCTCAACCAATAAAAAAGCGCGTCCACCAATCGGTGGACTTCCCGATAAATTCAAGAACTCGCCTCTTCCAATACGATAATGACAACTGACAAGTGAAGTACTAAACCAAAAATAAAAAATGACCACAGTTAACTGTTGTTTGTTAATAATTATGGAGCTTTCTCCACAACAAACATTCCGTGTTTCTTAAGAAAATTAAATTTTATTAATTCATTTATTTGTTCTGAAACTATGCAACATATATGCTGAGCTAACTGAATCTGATTACCAACAATTATTTACTTCACTTACCTTTCGTGCATATAGAGCGGCATGGCTGCTCCGGGTATCATATAGGGTAGGTAAGGGTTTCCAATTGGAGGCCAAGGCGGTCTCAACATCCCTAAGCGATCATAGTAAATTTGTTCTTCCATCAAGGGTATCGAAGGGTACGGTGGGTACGTCGGGTAACCAGTTATATCGATACCGACTGGGGGATGTTGCATTCTACAGAAAAACAAGTTTGCATCAATAACCACTCGCAAATATTTGTTGAGGCTGTGCTAGATACATTTTTGTTGCCAAGAAATATTTTATTCAAATTTGAAATCAATCAAATTGTATTTGTTAAATGAAAAATCATATACTTATACAACACTTTCTTAATAAATGATTACTTACCTATCTTCCGGTCGATAAGGTTGAAAACCACTTCGAGACATATCCATCATCGCATTTGCATGGTACCTATCTGCGGTGTTGGTAGGCAGCCTGGGTTCGTAAGATCGCATCGTTGTGGATCCGATATATGGAGGAACTTCGGCAGTTACTTTAGGCTTTTCAGGCGCAGAAATGACAGCTGAAATTGACATTGCACAGTGAGCAGACACTTATTAACCAGGTTTTTATTTTTGTGACGATTTTCTTTCTCGTCTTCTACTGCAAATAAAAACACTTATAATTATTATTTCACATTTCTGAAGTACTGAAAACTGGCAATCACTTTTATTAACTTCTTCTGTACGTAAGATTTGTTTTAAATGATGAGTTACTTAAATTGAATTTAGGAGAGAATAATTTTTGGGCAAAAGCTTTTTGGCTTTTTATTACTTCATCTTTATGCAATAAATTTGGGAAACTTTTGAAGGAAGAAAGTAGTTAAGTTCAAAATAAACTCTTCAAAAATCTTGTTTACTTTGTACTCCTATAATTTGTTATGGAAAAACAGATATCATTAATAGGAATGCTACACAATATAATATAAAAAAGAGTTGCGATATGAAATTTCACTTACATGGGAACATTATCATCCTTAATGGCGTCATTTCAAGTTTTGGAGTAAGACACCTGTTGTATTTTCTCATCAGCATCTTTTTGGATAACATTTCAAGACAAAGCACTCATTTCTTTTATACCTTCAGGATTTAATATTATCCAAAAAGGTGCTGATGAGGTAATAAGGCTGGTGATTCATTTCGGAAATTCGAAGTACGCCACTGAGGATGAATGTGTTCCATATGAGTGGAATTTAATATCGTAACTCTTTCATATATTAATAACCAGTTGTTCCTGAGAATAGAAAAAAGTCGCTGGGGGGCAGATTTGGAGAATACGGTGGATGCAAAGGCAAATCGAAGCCCAATTCATGCAATTTTGCCATCGTTCTCATTGATTTGTGACACGGTTCATTGTCTTGATGAAAGAACACTTTCTTTTTTTCAAATGGGGCCGTTTTTCCGCAATTTCGACCTTATAATGCTCCCATAACGCTATGTAGTAGTCGTTGTTGCAAGCTTTGGAGTCGGTTCACCAGGTGCAGATGACAATCGATTCGATTCTGGTGTGAAATGATGGAGCCATTTCTTTGTCACATATCGACGCATAACTTGGAGTTTCTTATGGCTTCAAACACTGCTCAAATTCATCAATTCGTTGTTGTTTTTGGTCGATTGTGAGCTCGCGCAGTACCCACTTTGAGCTTTCTAGGCATTCCTGAACTACCTGGATCAACTTCATTTTGCGGTCATACAAAATTATTTTGTTGACTTTTTTATGTCTTCGTCAGTGTAACAGCCAGTTTGGGGCGTCCACTGCATACATCGTCCTCGGTGCTAATTTCACCTCGTTCAAACTTAATAAACCACTTCTCAACAGTGAATTTTCTTGGTGTAAATAATTTTGGCTTCAACAGTATCTTTTTTCGCCAAAAAGACAATAAACCAACACGGTTTTATAAAAAAATCGTTCAACGGTCACCAATCTTCTGACTGTAATCCAACATATTGCTGAATCTATTGACGATAGGGCCCAAAATGATGTTATTTACACATACTTTTCTAAGGCCTTCGGCAGGTCTGACCATGGCACTATACTAAACAGACTAGTAACCTTTGGATTATCTCCATCCTTAATCGCACTCTTTCAGTCCTATCTACGGGATCTAAAACAATATGTTCAGCTCAATGGTTTCAAATCTAGCGAATATAGTGCTTCTCCCGGTGTACCACAAGGGTCAAATCTGGGACCGATGCCCTTCAATATCTTCATTAATGATATTGCAGATGTTATAGATATGTATTTCCTTTTGTATGCCGATGATCTAAAACTATAGTGCCTCGTTGAGAATAGATAATTGTGTGAACCTCTCAGCAAACGTAGGACGGGTTGTAGAATGGTGTTATCAAAATAACTTGTCGCTAAACCCGGATAAATGTAAGGTCCTACAGTTTAAAAACGAACATCTTCTTTGATTATTCAATAGAAAACGTTTCCCTGGTGAGACCAGAAACATTTATTGATCTTGGTGTCATATTTGACACTCCACTATCATTTAATAGGCATATCGATAATGTTGTAACCTCCTCCTATCATTTGTACGGATTAATTGCACGTAACAGTAGTGATTTCAAAGAAACTTCGACCTTATAAACTTTATTCTATGCTTTCATAAGATCAAAGTTACAATACGTGTCAGTTGTGTGGAGCCCCTTTTATCAATATCATATTGATAGAATAGAAGCAATCCAACGACGATTTTTAAAACTGCTAAGCCTAAAAACCGATGGCATTTATCCTCCAATAGGAACAACCCACTCTGAATTGCTACAAAAGCATAACTTTTTCATTCTCGAAAAAAGGCGTGAATATTATAGTATTGTACTAACCTATAAAATTATCAATTGGAGAATTCTCCAATCCATACCATATGTAAAGTGACAAACTCTGTTAGCGGTAATTTAGATATATTTAGGTGCAAATTGTCAGATATAAAAGCCCACTTCCTAAAATAATTGGTTTGTCACCTACAATAAATATAAAATTGTAATCTTTATAGTCACTTGATTGATATTTATTTATTATACTCTGTTATTTACTGTTCTGGATTGGGCTGTCCTGTAGAGTATTGTATTACAAATAAATAAATACATAATACTCCTTATTGACCATACGTCCATGTGGCAAGAACTCCACTATGCATTAAAAGAATGCCCAAAATCTCCGAATAAATTTCATGGCATGAGCTAACCGATATGTCAACATCCTCAGCAACTTCTCTAATAGTGATTCGAGGATTCTCCATAACAATTTTCTACACTTTCTCAACATTTTCATCGGTTGTTTTATGTGCTGAGGTGTCTTGGGCGAGCATCGTCATTCACATATTCTCGACTTTCTGTGAAAAACTTGAACCACTTGTAAACATTCTTCTAACTCAGAGTACAATCGCCGTATGCCACTGTCAATATTTCAACTGTTTTTGAGCACTCAAACATCCACTAAACATGCTAAACAGCAGAAAATGTGAAGATATTCAACATATTTTTGAAACGAGTTTAGCAACATAAAAAATCGCTAATCGAAAATACGTAGCCCGCGAATTTTGAACATTCACTTTATTTTTTTAACAAAACTCGTATGACTCTCTGCCTATCACCGTTACTAAGGGACCCTTCAACATACTGGACTCTCTATAGTTGTAGAAAGTTTTATAAAGGTAATATGGAGCACTGCCGTGATGGACTTCCTTTCCCTAAATCTATTAGTGTAACCTTCTAAGGGCCATCAAGTAACCGAGTTTCTAGAGGAGATAGATGCCCTATAAATCTGGCTTGCACCAAGCAACAGAAGCAACTTGCGAACCCTCATGCTCAAACGATGATTATCCCAAACCAGAGGCGTAAATAGACTTGCATGGCTGAATATACATAATGTACCATCAGGTTTAGTTGACTTACAGGTGCCCTCAAATCGAAAGATCGATGTGGGCATTGGGGTGGGAATTTTGCACCTAGAACATCCAACAACTTCGTCAACCAATCAAGTGGAATCTCTTTAGTATGCCAATATTGGTACTGTAGATACTATTCCAGAAGATGGGCGCGATTAAAATACTGAAGTCATAGGAAGGCATCTCCCTAAAATGTGTCGAGGAGGATTTTGTGATTTGTCTTAATGATCCCGGGCTAATTTATTTCATTTGAATAGGAATCCTTGAATAAAAACAACTAAATAGTCCATGTAAAGTGAATCAAAAGTAAACATATAAATGCATAATCACTTAATTATTAGGAAATCATAATTGCAAATATGCATAATGATTTTCTTCGTGGAATAAGTGAAGGGTTCTAGTTTTACAGGTCGTCTAAAGGGGTTTAGGGTGGAAATATTTTGAAAATTTGATCACGGAAAATTGACTTTGACACGGTGGTCGATGCTACAAGACAACCATCACGTCAGAGTTTTCTACGTCGTCTGAGGGGGTGAAAATTTTATCACAGAAAATTAAATTTGTACATCTTCAAAATTGACATCTGTTTTTCCAAGTGACCGATTCAGATAAGCATCACTTACGAATTTTCCGCCGCTTGAGGAGGTGGAAATAGAGCAAAAAGAAAAAAATCGTATCGTTATAGTTTGAGTTTGTACACATACAAGATTCAGATTTCATTTCGAATGATCAATTAAACAAGATGAACTTTGATGAAAATACAGCGTGACTCACAGTCGATATTAGGTTAGACATTTCTGGAAAACGTAAAGCATGATTTTTCTGAAAATTTCACCTCTCACATTTTCTTGCCTGTTCTATAGATCTAAAATATTTTCAGCATTGCGGCGTTGCCACTTCCATCAAAAAGTCCTAGCAACTTTATTTTTTTTAATGGAACACCCCGTATATTAATACA
>WOGN01006325.1:0-12516 GCA_015342105.1 Leptinotarsa texana | reverse complement strand
CAGGCAAATATATTTTCAAATCATAGACATTATAAGATACAAACTGTTTGCGTTGAGGTTAGCAGGAAGTAGTAGGTTCTTAATATTTGCAATCTGGCAACACTGTTCGCAAATCTCATTCTAAACCATGTTCGATTGTCCCTCGTCATAAACTGTGGATGAGAAGTGGGTAACTTCACACCAATACAATATTCAAGAAACATTTTTGAGATTTAGTTTACACCAAGAACAATATAAGTAAGTTGAAGTAGAAAAAATTTTTTATATTCAGTCACTTTCTCACAGAAGATGTGTCAGTGATGTAATATTCATGCAAAAAATTATCTCTGGTAATATTAATTGTCCACAAATACTCGAGACTATTTAATTGAAAAATCCGATTTATAATACCCGTACTCATGTAATTTTTGCAATTTTATTATACTAAACCAATTATGCCTATAATTTCCCTCCCAACAGAATCAAACACACATAAACATAATGCATAAACACACAAACAAAACACCAACAAAGCATAAATAATGCATAAACACACAAACAAATCATAAACGCCAACACACCACAAACAAAACACAAAAAACTACCAACATAAGGAAAACATTATCTGTTTTGTTTATGTTGTGTTTATGCTTTGTTGGTGTTTTGTTTGTGTTGATGTTTATGTTTTGTTTATCTTTTGTTTGTGTTATGTTTTGTTTGTATATATGTTATGTTTGTGTACACCATATACACCACGCAAACAAAACAAACATAAGCAAAATATATAAACAAAATACCAACAAAGCATAAACACAACAGTAATGAAACATAAACACAACACAAACAATATAAACACAACATGAACAAACAAAACACTTACACAATACAAACAAAACATAAGTACAAACACAACACAAACAAAACACCAACACACTATAAACACAACACCATTCACAACATGAAAAAGAACATAAACGCCAAACACATCACAAACACAACATAAACAAAACATAACGCCAACACAACACAAGTTTAACTTGAATGTACACCTAATTTTTTTATATATAAGATAATAATAATCTTTATTAATCCCAAGAAACAAGAATGTTTATAGCAGGGATAAAATTTAAAATAAGGATTAAATAAATTATTTTAATATTAAATATCAGTTACATATACAGCATTTAAATACCTAAATTCAAATATACAAATATATGTTTACATATACAAACACATACATATATAAATATATACATTTTGTTCTGAAATTTTTTAATTGGTTTCAATAAGGAATTTGTTGCTATTCCCCATACTGATATTAGATATTAAATTTGGAATATACTAGTAGAAAATAGATCAATTTAAGATACAATTTAAGAAGTACATTTCTGCATTTTGAATAAAATTCCATTAACTGGAGCTATTTTTAATAATAATAATAACTCTTTATTTCCAGTAGAACAATAAAATTGTGTAGGAAGTGTCAATACAATACAAATTTAAAATTATAATAAGACCAAGAAATTTAGTACTAGGAGAGTATTTAATATTATCATTGGCAATTTAATTGAATGTTCTGAATCCATTGATATAGACCTTTTTGATGTAAACATTAATGAATATTTTTTGAAAATTCAGTGACTTTTTTGTCATTGACATATCTATACAGATTTGCGTACCATTCGTTCCTTCGGTACAAAAATTTATTCAATTACGTCGATAGACATTTTCGAAGAATGTATTCTGAAATTTTCATCAACAAACAAATTTTAATAAGTAAGAAATTTGAATTTTTAATAATTCAGTTTCGGATATAGGGAACTATTTTTTTTCGCACGCAAATCTGTTGAAACACGTTGATAGGCATACTTCAAAGAATGTTCCCTGAAATTTTCATCAACAAACTATTTTTGATAAGTGAGAAATTTGATTTTTTAGGATAAGTCTCTTTCCTGGGCATTCAGTATTGTTAAACTCAGGATATCTCAAATGACATACTTTTGAACTACAAGTCATAAAATTCCTACAGAGACATCAATTTTCCAATTCACATATACTACCTGTTTCGGTACAAATTAATTTTTCCTATTTTACATGTTTTTCGGTATTATTGCTTGCGTATTGGGACAGTTGGATGATAGAATAAGTTTTTGTGAAATGCTGACTCATTTATTCGACATGTCGTGTTTTCAATAATAATAATATCCTTTATTATCCAACAGTTAAACACCATTTACAGTGTTAACTAAGTTGTGTTAAAAAAATAATATAGATCCTTATAATTACAAAGTCACAATTTGAGAAAATGAATAACAAAATTATAATATAATAAAATAAAATAAAAAAAATATACCACAAAATAAAAAATTCTCCATGAAATACTGAGATGTAGTATCAACAATATATTCTAGGGAATCAAAATTGTTATCACACAAATTTGAAATTAAATTGAAATTTTAGCAAATGCTAAAGATAGGTGACTTGAGATACAAATTGATTCTGGCCAGTTGGCTGTAAAAAGTTTTTGTACTTCTAGTTCTAAAATGAGGCATACAGAAACACCATACAGAACACCTCTATAGCATCCACATTGTTGTGCAGTAATTCATACAGAAAAATTATTCCAGCAAATTTTCTGCGTAATTCAAGACTTTCAATATTGAATGTTATGGTAAGAGATGGAATACCTCTATAAGGGTAGATACCATAAAATTTGAAGTAAATACAGTTCAGGAAACGACGTTAAACTTTTTCAATTAATGCTCTGTTGCAATTGTAAAATGGAGACCATATTATAATTTTGACCTTACGTAAGCTACATAAAGAGTAAATAAAGGTGATATGTGTGAAAAAGATCTACAATTGTGAACTATGAAGACACACACTCTCATTGCTTCACTTACTTTCTATCTAATGTGGTTGGAAAAAGACAAAAATTGATAGAAATATATACCAAGATCTTTAATTGAGTTACTTCCTGACAGTGAAATGGTATCTACTCGATATTGTACTCGATGACTGACATTTTCCTACTTTAAGACACTATTTTACATTTGGATGCATTGAGATATAGTTTGTTAACTTCACACAAAGTCAGTAGATATTCTAACTGTCGTTGCAATTTATTACAGTCTTCAACAGTTTCAAAAGGTATATATATTTTCAAATCATCTGCAAAAAATAACTTATTACAATCGACATGATTACTGAGGTCATTAATAATTAATAAGAACAGAAGTGGTCCGAGATTCGACCCCTGAGGTACTCCAGATGAAGGATTGTAATAAAAGGAATTATAGACATTATTAGATACAAACTGTTCGCGTTGAAGTAAGTAGGATTTAATGAAAAGTAATGTGATAACATCGAAATACAGGTAAAATTCTTAATATTTGCAATCTAGCAACGCTGTTCGCAAATCTCATTCTAAACCATGTTCGATTGTCCCTCGTCGTAAACTGTGGATGAGAAGTTGTGGGTAACTTCACACTAATATAATATCCAAGAAACATTTTTGAGATTGAGTTTACTCCGAGAGCAATATGAGTAATGCGAAGTAGAAAATGATTGATATTCAGCCACTTTCTCACAGAAGATGTAATATTCATGCAAACAATTCTCTCTGGTAATGTCAACTGACCACAAATACTCGAGACTATTTAATTGAAAAGTCCGATTTATAATACCCATAATCATGGGATTTTTTATTTCACTCAATCAATTATGCCCATCATTTCCCTCCTAACAGAATTAATATATCATCAAACAAGTTTTCACAGAATCTTGACTTATTCTATATGAATGTGAAGAAGATAAGGAAGGTTTTAAATGATGCTACTGCTTGATGTTCTATGTTCAAATTTATATGTATGTGCTAGTCATAAGTCACTCTGAATTTGTAATATATGTGATAATTTGAATTTGTAATATTTATATTTGGTATTATTTCTAAATTGGGTTATCACATGTAATGAATAAATTAATCTGTTTAAAATGTGTTTTCCGTTAATAAGCTGTCGCCCCCATACGAACGACAACTCTCAGAAGTTGAGAAACTTGTGCGAACTAAGGACTAACGTGTGATTCCTAAACAAATAAATCATTTGCAGGGGATTTCCCAAACATCTGAATTTTTGTAGTTTATTCGTAGTTTCAGTAAACTTGATTTGTTTCAGATTGGACAGAGCAACGATGACCGAAGCCGCTAGTAGCACCGTCAAACCACCGCAGCAGCCAGAGCAAGTCCAAACCAAACCTTTCGAGGCGAGGTACACTAGTAGCGTAGTATATGAAATAAACCACCCAAGCGCGCCCCCGCCTGTGATAGCCGAAAAGCCTCAAATCGAGCCCCACGAAGAACCGCAGATCAGAAGGAAGGACCCGTCTACGAAACCCGAAGTACCAGCTAGGCCGTCTTCCCTAACAGTCAGACCGACGGTAGATGTAGACTCCGCTCTTCGTAAAACCCAGTGCTCGATGTATAATATTGCCAATAAGCAGCAGCCGAACATCATCACCATCCAGAGTAAGCAGGAGTACCAACTCGGCCACGATAACAACATCGCCGATAAGGAGAAGTTCCTCGGACACAGACCCGATCCCGAAAATAATTTAGCCAGTGCCAACAGCTCGACGGAACCCAGAAGCAGAGCTCTCTCCGACGACCTGACCATCTCGGAAGGCAGGAATACTGTGAGGGAGTCGATCGAAAATTTGAATAGGAATACTAGTGAGACAGAGAATTGTGATATTACCAACGGTAATCAAAATACCAAAACTAGTCATGCGCGGACCAAGTCCGACGGGAGTGTGGTCGATATTAAGCGTGGGAAAGGAGGTACGCACTATTCGTCACGGAACTTGACCAAACCCACTCATCCTCCTCCCCCTCCGCCATCCGTACCCCCCTCGCCTGCCCGGTGAGGCTGTTTTTATTTTTAGGATAGACGATGCTTCAATGCAGTAGCTGCTGATGATTTAATGTTGTAAACTTGGCAGTGTGGACGGAAATCACGAGATTGGATGATTATAAAGGTCTTCCAATTTCGTTGAGAATTAATGTATGAACTGAAAGGAAACCGTAAAATATTGCATCAAGATTTAGTTTCCGCTGCACAAATATATGCAGTAACTCGGATATTGCTGTAAATTTGATAGAATGGAAATTTTACACTTTGGGATTTCCCTGTTTTCAAACAGTTTCGTGTTCATTCTTAGTTTTTTTTTCAATTTCAAACTTTGTCGTTGAAGCATGTTTTATATTCCAGTAGGGAGTCTAATGGCTTCTAAATTTCTCAATATCTATAATATTTCAAATATACTTTTTCATATTAAAACGTACGATATTGCCATAGAGTATTTTTCAATAATCGACTGTTCAAACTATCGATTAGCCATATTTGACTGGTGAAACTATTGATTATCCATAAATCTGCAGTTGTTACTGTCAACTATCGATAATAGACAGTTGAAACTGGCGATTATCTCATAATTTTTTTGAAAAATCTTTTTATATATTTACATAGTGTCAACCTCTGAATTTCTCAAAATTTGTAATATTTTAAATTATCTTATATTGAAACCTACAAAGGTGCTGTAATCGTAAAATGAAATCGTTGATCAGCCATAATTGACACTTGAAACTGGATCATTTATAATTGACAGTTGAAACTGTCGATTATCTGTCATTTTTTGGCGAAGCATGATGAATATTTCAAATGTCAAACTACTACTTATCAGTGGTCAACATATGAAACTGCGGTTCACCAATAATTGACATTTGAAACTGCAGAATACCTCTAATTGACAGCTTAAACTGTTCTTTAGCCATAATGGCTCAATCGACAGTTTAAACCGAAGAATATTCAGTCATAATCAACATTTTGAACTGTCAACCTTCTCAGTAAAAACCTGCTTCTAACTGGATAGAATTTATATTTCAACACATTCATCTACAATTTGATGCAATTTTTCAAACTTATGAAACAATATTTTTCAATTTTTAACATGCTACAATTTGTTTTTGCGAATTTCAACTAGTCTCTTTGCTGTATATATAATATTGTAGGGTGTTTTATAAAGAACTACAAATTTCTCAAATATAGTAAGGGAAATATTTCTTTTTATTTTAAACATTTGTTTGAAGGCAGTTTTTTGTAGAAACCAGTGTTCTTTAGGTTTTTTCTTGGTTTGAAACAAATTCTATGAACTGAAACAAATATGGAAAACAATGCCTATTGAACATTTGGGTGATTAAAAACCGAACTTAACAGAGATTGACGGAAAATTAAGCAACAGTGTAACAGCACAATTTCGTTGGTCAATTAAAATCCACAATCAAGTGCATACACTGTGGAAATTCCATCCAGAGTTTTTTCTGGATGCAGTTCGTGTTGCAAGGAAAGGAGAGAATGCAAAAAGTTCGTATCTATCTGTAAGTTTCCCCAAATTTTAGTAATTCTTTTTAAAAGATTATCTCCAAAGGAAAGAATTAGAAGCAACTTTCCTCTAGAAGAATTAGATGTGAGCATTTATACAGCAGACAGTGTGGCTCCTTGTTGTTATAATCTATATGCACTTTCGAATCACAGTAGGTCTACTTACTAATGAACAAAATCGAAAATACAAAACCTTTTTTTTCTGTCAAATTTGCAGCAATGTCCCGATTTTTGAAATGTAGAATGATCCTTTTGGTTGATTTTTAGTTCATTCCTCATCTGGCTACGATATTGGAGAATGTTTTTTATAATTTTGTATTCATTTGCTGATTTGATTTTGCTCCATGAGGTAGATGAAGTACAGTCGATATAATAGAACTTGTTTCTATTGTTGATAATATTGAGTCAAAAATAGAAAATGTTCAGAGAGTTTTTACTATTGAATATTGGAAAAATTTAAATTCCTGACGAATAAGACTTGAAATTACTTTTAATGAATCCTAGAATTTTATCTTTTTTACCTTTTTTGGATACTATTTTACTATATCGATTCCAAAAACTTTTTAAGCACTTCTCTGATTTTCTTCATTTGTTCATGTTTATTGCTTTATGAACTTGAGTGTTGAAAACATTTTTTGTTTATAAATATTTTGAATGGCATTATGTCTTCAATGGTAATTAAATGGTGCTGAGAACTTAGAATTCACATATGATTTGAAAAAAATGACTTTTGCAGGAAAATTTTGTAACCCACGCCAAAGATTATCCGTATTCAACAGTACTCTGTACTGTAGAATTGTTACTACTTCATCTAACTCGTGTAAAGTAAATTTTTATAGATGACATAGCCATAGGCTCCTATCCAGCTGTTTTTAGTATCATTGGTAGCTGCTGCATTTGCAAAAAACACTTGAATGCTTTCCACAGAATTAAATTTTTTATCTCTCCAAATCTCTATGTGCATATTTTAAATTATTCATTCGATTCGAATTGGTTTCAGTAAGATTTGACTCTCGCAAATAATTCATTTATCTGGCTTTTCAATGGATGAGTAAGGAAAAATTATGCTAATTTCTCTAATATTTCACGAACAAATATAGATAATTAATTTGAAATACGTATAGAAAATTATAATGTGAAATGTTTGAAAATACAGAAAATAAAATTAGGAAATTAATATTGGATATTGAAGAATTTTGAAAAATTTAGTGTGATTACTGTTTTAGGAGTCGAATAATAATGATCAAATAATTTAAGAAGACATTTAAAATAGGAAATCAAACATTTGACAATAATTTATTGAAATGATTTAAAAGCTATGAACCCAAACTGGAGCTGAGGTGCCAAATTGATATTAGGATTGTAAGTTTTCATGTCATGCCCCACAGATGATGATTTTTTTTATTATAATGTTATTTTAGTGACTAATTGAGTATGAAGTGTTCCAAGTAGGAAGAGAAAAAAATGAAAACTGGTTTTTCAATACAGTGCGACACATTCACTTTGCGTGTATAAAAAATAAACACCCAGACTTACGAAACTTCATCTTGGCGGACTAAAATTGATCAGTAATAATGGACCTGTGAAAAAACATGGTCTTTTACAACTCCATTATCTGGTGAACAAACTAAAAATAACACATTCACAAATAATCCAGACAAACAGAATTGAAAAAATTATTTTGAAGTACAAACTACAAACTTTTCTCTAATATGATAGAACTGACCGATACTGGATGAAAATCCATTATAACGTATTCAATAAAGCACTAATGTGAGATTTTTACATTTTACACGTATTTCGCTATACAATAGCATCTTCAGGTGTCACAATACAATATGTTATACAATAGCATCTTGAGGCATCACAATAATATTGTATTGTGACAATAGTACAATATACATACACATTACAATAGTATTGTGATGCTTGAAGATGCTATTGTATAGCGAAATACGTGTCGAGGTTTTGTGAACTGTCAAGTGAACAGAACATTTTCTATTGACTCCATCTGAAGAGAATCGTAAAATTAAGAAATAATTTTTATATGCCGAATGTATTTCAAAACATGTATTGTATTATAATGGTCAACAAATCAGTTTTCCCAGTCATTAATTGGCAAATAGACTATCAGAAAAAATATTTTGGGATTATAGCAAGGCAGAGAAAAGACAAGTGTTATAGACATAGTGATAGGTGAACATTTTAAATATTTTTTTGTAATTCAACTCTTTGGATTGTTAAAAGACATATCAAGTAAAAAACCGTGAATATATAGAAAATGGGTTTGTATGTGCAATAATTTTTGAAAAACTTTTTAACCTTCCCAAACGTGTCGTGAATGTTTCTTCATTAATTACAAAAATTAACAGTTTTGTGCTTTCATAGCTTTAGAACTTTGATTTTGGAAGCAATTGAAAATGGAGTAATACAAACTGAAACAAACCAAATATCTGTTAATTTTTTGTAGAGAATTAGTGTCCTTTATCAAATTCTCTGAAATGAATTGGATGGATGAAATGAGTCGACAACAGTATTGAAATAAACTGTATCATATCGGTGTCTGTAATTCTGTGGGAAGCATTCAAGTTGAGTATTTTTAACGCAGTGATAATGCATTTATTGTATATGTTGCCTTATTATAATTATTTGATTTCTTCGTTGTTTGTACGAGCATAATAGCCAGTGACTAGAATTATCCTCCAGACTAGACTATTTTCATATTGTACGCTTTGTTCTGTATATCTTTAACCACATAATTTATTTCGTTTTAATACCAAATAATTTAAGTTTTAGCTTCCAGTCGTATCCAGCTTCAAAAGCTCAATTTGTGTACTGTTATTTTTTACGAATTTATAAACACTGTTTTTAAACCAATTCTAAAGAGATGATTGTTGTATGTTGAATATTTATTGTAGATATTTATGACGCTGAAGGCTTTGAGCCAATAAAATTTGTCCCGCAACTTCCAAAAAAATTTCTATGACTTGTTCCAAATAAAGTTGTGTAAATAGTACCTATTTTTCGTTTTGATTTATCTCTGAAGCAGTTCAACATAGAAGTGACATGAGTGAGAATGTCGAGAAAGTTGCAGATATTCAGAAAAGACAGGGGTATCGATTATAAACCGCAAGCTCATGAGTTTTTAGGTCATTTGATAACTCCTGAAAATGTATCAGTTTTACATTTTCAGCCTTATGCCGTCATTTGTAGGTGGTGCGTGTGAAAATCTTGGAAAAAACGGTGATAACTTTAGATATTTATTGGGGCGGGATCTTTCCTAACCAATTCCTACCATGTAAAAAAAAATTAGGCTGGAAAATTGCAATTTTTGGCAAAGTGGGTGATGCATTAGCTTTCAGTTTTTGTGAAATGAATTTTTTATACATAAAAAAATTCTCTTTTGACTTACAAAGATGGCATCAAAGACTCAATCGGCGAATATCAAATATTAACGAGGCTTCCTGAGGTGGTCGATTGCAAAGTCAAGCTTTGACATTGACCAACGAACAAGGTTCTTTCTCTGCCTTTCACTGTAAGGCAACGAGATGGAACCAAAACCCATCAGATGTGAGGGTTTCAAAAATTTTTTGGGTGCCCAACACATCAAAAAATATTTTTTGAAGTTCACAAAAAATGCTAGCAATATGTATACTACGGCCGAGAGAATGGGGTAAATTGCGCCCTAGATGTTTATGACAGTGGAGTAGACAGGTCACCAACAAAATTTTCCTGGGTGACCAATCCAATGACATTTTTTTCAATTCATGAAAAATAAAGTCTGCGCTATTTTAGACAATGATGGAGAGAATGAAGTAGATCATCATAGATTGCTAACCAGGTTGACGAACCTTGGCACAATTCTTTTTTGTGACGAGTATGTTGGTTTGAAATTCACAAAATGATGAGTAGATTTAACTTATTCGTGACATAAGGTCGTAATTTTATTGAAGTTTTACGTTGTGATGTTATCCAGATCGATGCTGAAGAGGCAACAAGGCAAGTATCTTATTCTGAAACATTGATGTCTGCCATTGAGAATGACACTGTCCCATGTAAGTGAAATGTTCCTGTTTCATATACTATATTCTGTAACAATCCTGTGAATGATATCTGACTCAATTCCATAACGAATGTTTGGAGTACAAACTTGATAAGAAAAAGTGTTTTTTGTATAAATCAATGTACATCTGAAAGTAGTTGTTTCGAAGATGGGAGAGTCACAAAGCAAAAATCTCGGAACCGCGACTGTCTTGACAAGTGGATTCAAAATCAATCAGATTTTTGTTACAACGCAGTCTATATACAGTTCGAACAGATGGCCCCACTTACAGACAGTTATGGAGTACTCAGTTCGAACTAATAAATCAACGCTCTTTACATGGTAAAGTGGAAGGGTCACAAAACAACCATGAAATGGTTGCAGAGCAACCATCTCAGAACCACGACTGTTTTAAAAAGTCGTTTCAAAATCGTCTACAAATTGAATCAGATTTCCTTTTAATCATTCCAACAGATGGCCCCACTTATAGACAGTTATGGAATACTCAGTTCGAACTAATAAATCAACTCTAGATTGAATGGTGCAGAGTTGCTCCAAACCTGTTTCAAACCAAGATGACTTCGACTGGTGCAGAGTTATTAGTCAGGGAAGCTATGGATTATACTGTAGACGACCCCTCCCGATATAGAAGGCCCCGACACTCTGTCGATTGAGGCCCGTTTGTCCTTCTGGCAAACATCAGTTCAAAGGGTAAGGGAGCCAGGCTCCAACCTGTCTAAAATCAAGATGACGTGCAGGGAAGGTGAGTTTATTCGATCAGAAAGAATAGCACCTAAAGTCTTGACTATCGACCAAAGGAGGTCAGATGTCAATTTTGCTGAAGTGCCCATCAGTAAATTGAGGACCGTAAACTAGATGTTTGGCGAAGCTTGTACTTCACGGCACTCAACCTGGGAGGGGGTGGAAGGTGGAAGAGTTATTACAGAGCAACCATCTCAGAACCACGACTATTTTGAAAAATGGATTCAAAATCGTCTACAAATTAAATCAAAAATTTCCATTTCACAATGCAGTTAACATACAACTCCAACAGATGGCTCTACTTATAGACAGTTATGGAATACTCAGTTCGAACTAATAAATCAACTCTCTTTAGATTCAAGACGACGACGATTCAGGGAAGGTGAATCACCCGTGAAGGGCGACATTGACATTTGAGGACTTCATACCGCCATCCCATTAGTCATGAATCCATTGGTCCTTCTAGAGACCAACAATCAGTTAAAAGGGTAAGGGGGCTGGGCTCCAATTCTGAATAAAACGAAGATGACAAACAGGGGAAGGTGAATCAGTTCAAAGGGTAAGGGAGCCAGGCTCCAACCTGTCTAAAACCAAGATGACGTGCAGGGAAGGTGATTACAGAGCAACCGTCTTAGAACCACGACTGTTTTGATAAGTGAATTCAAAATCGTCTTCAAATTAAATCATATATTTCCATTTTACAATGCAGTTAACATATAATTCCAACAGATGGCCTCACTTATAGACAGTTATAGAATACTCATTTCGAACTAATAAATAAACTCTGTTTAGATGGTAAGGTGGGAGGGTCATTACAAAGCAACCTTCTGAGAATCACGACTGTCTTGACAAGTGGATTAAAAATCCTTAACAATGATTTCTATTTTACAATGCAGTTAACATCAAATTCCAACAGATGGCCCCACTTATAGACAGTTGTGGAACACAAAGCAACCATCTCAGAACCACGACTGTCTTGACAAGTGGATTCAAAATCTTCTACAAATTAAATCAAAGATTTTCATTTTACAATGCAGTTAACATCAAATTCCAAAAGATGGTCCCACTTGTAGATAGTTGTGGAACACTTACTTCGAACTGATAAAGGGACGCTCTTTAGATGGGACGGTGGCAGGGAAGCTATGGATTATACTGTAGACGACCCCTCCCGATAAAGAAGGACTCGACACTCTGTCGAATGAGGCCCTTATATCCTCCGCTGAAAGATGAACAACTTTTTCATCTAACTCACCCCAGCCAGCCAATGTCTGAGGACATTCATGCCGCCATACCATC
>WOGN01006324.1:0-12517 GCA_015342105.1 Leptinotarsa texana | reverse complement strand
GAGTAAAGATGAGAGTTTCATTGGAAATATATTGTCAAAAGTCAGTCCTACTAAAAGAAGTAAGAAAGATAAAAAATCAAGGACAGTGGTGAAAATGCCCGACGATAGTGATGAAGAATTGTCCAAAGATGAATTAATTTAGCCTAAAGTATCACCTATTGAAAAAATTGAATCCACCGGGAAATTACCTGAAAAAGTTATAGATGAAATGCAATACGAAAAAAATTGAATTGTCCGAAAAAATTATTACTACTATCAAAAATAAATCTACTCAGGGGAACTTAAATGAAAACGTTTCATCAGATAGCGTAGAAGATGACTCGCAAACACATGAGAAAGAGTCATTCAAAGTAAATGAAAATACCATGGAATATTTTATTGAAGAGAACATTGAAATAGTAATGCAGGTATCGAAGAGAAATTTGTAGAAATGAGACCAATCTCAGATTTGGTAACTTGTAAAGATGTTTTAGAAAAGAAAGAACTAAAACAGTTGTCAGTCAAGTAATTAACAACGCCACGGATGAATTTTTATCAGAAACGAGAAGAATTGAGGAAACCCTGAGACAGGATACAATTGAATCAAAACTTCCTCAAATCACACAAGATGAACAAATCAGCGAAAGCAAAAATGAAGAAGTTGTGGAAAATATCGTTGAAGAACTAAAACAGGAGGCGGAGATTGAACTAGTTGGGCAAGAGGATTTTTCGTTGACGGTTCAAAACAAAATTGAAAAGTTGACATCCAAAGAAGAAACCCAATTGTTGAAAGAGGTATTGTTAACTGACGAAGAAGTGGTAGATGATGAACTGACGATGAAAAAAATTTGAAATCTGGGTATAAAATTGCTACGCAAAAGATTCTGTCAGAATCAAGAGAAACCGAGCTACTCACGAGACCAGGTATAGTTGATGATGTTCCAGTTAGGAAGAAGAAATACAAAAAGAGAAAAGACTCAGGTGGTGAAAGTGATAAGAAGAAACCTGGTCTCATCAAATATATCGTGACCAGCATTGTTGACAAAATTTCGGGTAAGAAATCTAAGAAATCTGATTCCAGTCAAGTAGAAGATTTTGCCGGAAATATCGATTTGGACGGGTCTTACTGGATAACAAAATGTTTGAATGACGAAGCAGAAGAAAATTGGTACTCTCATCTACCTCGAGAAGATATTTTAATAGAAGATTCTAAGGATTGAACCAGATACTGAAGAATATTCAATCGCTTTTGCTAATAATCTAGCTATGGACAATTCATTTTGGATAACCAAATCTATTTACGATCAAGCTGAGGAATTGTGGCAAATTGAAGAAGCCGTCGCTAATAAACTTCAAGTTGCATGAGATAGTAGAAAGTCGTCAGAAGAACCACCCGATGGGGATAGTGACTCAGATGGTTCTAACGGTAGGGGATCGCCGGTCAACAAACCTGCATTGTACAATCGGTTAATGATCATTTATCCGCGGCTAAAACACTGTCTGAAAGTATGGCTGAGGGCGTTATAAGCGAAGAATCACCTTCACAACTCACTCCTGATCCAGTTTCCTCCTTAGGGCCCCAAATGCAGCCACCGACAGGTCCAGAGATCAGCATTCCCGATGCCGCCGAAAGGCTCAAGAAGGTGAAATATAATTGTGTTATCTGTTTGGGTTTTCAATCATTGTGCTTGTCTTCTGTTAACATAGTTTTAATTGGGATACTTTATGTTTTTTGGGCACTGATTGTATTTTCTTATTTGATTTAGTGTTTAATATATGCTTTTATCAGTCAAAAAAAAATTATCAAGATTATATTTCAAAAAAAAAATTAAATTATCTCGTAAACAACATAACAATTTTTTCAACAACAGCAAAATAAGTGAAGAAATCATAATTATATTTCCAAACATAAATTCGAATCATCTCATAAACAACGCATTTGTTCATAACAAATTTTTGAAAAATAACAGATAAAAATTTTAAAATATCATAATCATGTAGGTTCTGGTCTTACGGATCGATACTTATATCAAAAACATATATTTACAATGGTTAATGAAGCTTTCTTATTTTAAACTCAGATATGTTTCAGATATTGAAAACAATTATTTTTATTTTTTCTACGGGACTTCATTCTGGCACTTTTTATAAATAGCTCTGAAAAAGGCAAGAAATCTTAGATTTGTTGTTTCACAATTATCCCAACTGCAACGTTTCTGTTTGAGAAAGAAAAATTGTTAATTAACTAATGCATTATTAACTAGAATATCACTAATAAACATTTTTAGACGTAGAATTATTGTTCATTCATTTATTCAGTAGGCACCTGAATTTTTTCAATTTGATATTTACCTCATGAGTTGAAATGGTATTCTTTCAATGAAGGTCCAAAGTGGGCGTGTCTGGCGCAAGTCAAATATGCCAAATTGTTTTTGAAATAATTGTGAGAAATTCAACCCTATTTTTTTAAGATAATTATGAAATTTTTGTAAGCCGCACTTGAATTTTTTCAAAAACCATCTACACGCTATTCTGAACCGAATAACACCTCGTTCACAATTTTCGGAGGCGGAGAAAAAAGTTTGACCTGAAAGCAGACTTTAACGAAAAGAAATACTGGCAACGGATCGCCGAATATTGAGAACTTGTTAACTAAAGATGAAACTGGTGTGATATATTCAATTTCCTTCTCCTTGTCCTATGGTTTTATGATATCGGAGATAGAAAAGAAACTGGAAAGTGTGACCTTCCTCAGAAAGCTTTAGCCGATTCGAAATTGATGTAGATTTGTGAAATACTGCGGTAGAAGTTACTTTGAGACTTATTGTGGAAATTCTTTTCCAGTATTGAGCGAAACCTGTAATGTATGCAGCATTGAATCAAAATTGGTAGGCCGGTTCCATATATGTAGTGCACACAAAAATACAAAACTACAGTTGTTTGTGATTCGTGAAAACGATTCATTCGTGAAGAACACAGCAACTGAATTGTGAAGTGAACTCATTGTTCACATCCCCTAATGGAGAAAGACTTAGTTATGTTTCCTCTGTGATGGGACAGGTTTCTATTCCGTTTTGTAAAAATCACACTTTTAGGTGATATTAGTTTTTGATAAAAAATACATTTTGGCTCACTTCCTATTTTCATCCACCCTCTTTAGGTATTTCCATCTTCAATAATATGAAAACTGGAGAAAAATTAAAAGCGAACTTAATACACGTGAATAAAGGGCAAACATTGCCATAATGAGTTAATTCGAAAATCCAAAGTATTTTTCAGAAATAAAAAAGTTCTAATCATCAGTAACTTGCCGAATTTATCATTTTTGTCTATGAAAAAAAATGATGCAATACTCATCTTAACGTTTCGAAGGCTAAAATCTGTCTCCATCTTCAGAAATTGACGAAATTTAAGTTTTCAATACTGATTCTTTTTATTTCTCGAAAGATGTCAAAGAAGTTGAGAAATAAAAAAATGCATGAATGAAAAAACTGCGTATAAACTTGATCTTCTGAAGATGGGGATAGATTGGAGCCTTCAAAAATTTTAGATTAGAAAGATGTCAAAGAAGTTGAGAAACAGAAAAAATCATCGAAAAAGAAACTGCTCGTAAACTTGAATTTCTGAAGATGGGGCAGATTTGAGCCTCCAAAAATTTTTAGATAAGTATTGTATAAATTCTCAGCCCTTTTTTTTGGTGGGCAAAGTTATTAAATAAAAAATATTTCATTACGTAGAAACTTATCTGGGTGAACTTCCTTCACGTTTATAAAGTTTCAATTTTTCAGATTGTGGAAGGTGAAAATACATCATATAATAATATAGTGTAATTTCTTATAGCCCAAAGTTCATGTGAAAGTAGTTGTTTCGAAAGAGCTACTCTTTCAGTTTGTAACTGAAAGTAAATTCAATGCATGACCTGAACATCTTTGTGAAACTTTTTTTTGATTGTAATTTTATCAAATTGTTTGTATGAAGATAGAAACGTAGAAATCCACAAAGCTTCTGTTTTAACCTAATCACACCTTATTTTTACTGTCACTTTTGACACCTATTTTATTCAGAATTGACTAAATTCGTAACTCACTAATTGAAGTAAAGTATTCTTTGGATTTTACGATACCTCCCATAAAGTAAATTGAAGAAACATATCAGGTAATAATTGAAAAACTCAGATGAGATTTGAACCAAGTTACATTTTGTCATTACGACAGGTTAGTTTGAGAGCCAGAAATAGATCTCCGTGGTTCTGCTGCTGGATGAACGAGAAACATCTACAAGAATATCCTCTGTGTCGAAAATAATTCAATATTCAGCTTGGAAACAGTCGGGGAAGTAGTTTTTCGATAGGCATTTACCAGAATCTACTGTGCAGATACGTTGGAAGAGACGAATGTCTTGAAATTTTGTTTCGAAATATTTATTTTCCCATGATTGAATATTTTAGAACTGAAATGATCTATTACTGACACAATCCAGAACAGAAAACAATCTATTATAATTGTAAAATCTAAAGAAAAGCTTATTTATAACCGACTTGGATATTTTGTAACTGTTTACAAATAGTGGAAGGATTAGATAAATGTAAAAATTTTGAAAATTGACTTACTATATGTCAAAACCAGTAAAATTCATTTTTAGACGTCTTCAAAGTTATCGAGAGAGTTTGCATTTTCGATTGAAAATAGAGTAGAGTAGCAAGCTGAAAACGTTTTTATTGAAAATCAAATTTTTCTGAAATCCTTTGAATAAATCCATTATCTATAGCCAAACCCAACATATAGGAGTTTGAAGAAATATGAAAAAGTATAAAAAGAACTATTTCACTCAAATTCAACACCCAGTTTGATTTACAAAAATATGCCGATTGAAATAAATTTTTATATTCGTGACTTATTCCATTGTGAATAATTTCCGCTGGATATACTTCATGAAAGGTAATAACGCAAACAAATTTTATAAACTAGAAACAAAAAATTACTGTGAAAACATCATTCGCAACCTAGAGTCTACAAAATTTCATAAACACAACACTTACTTCCACAGAATGCTACTTTGAAACTGCTAATTGCCAAAATGAAATAAACTGTTATCAACACTAAACCAGAAAATTGGTGAATGATGTGCATTTTGGATTAGTACTGAGTTGTGTAAAACGAAAATTCGTATTTATATACGATTACTGATCGGTGTATCAATAGTTCAATATGAAATGATAAAATTCAAAGACGGCGATGAAGTGCGGCTTTTAACAAATGTAAATTTAAACGAAACTTACTATATATGAAGGAATTGGCCGATACTTGATGAATATCTATAACTAACGTATTCAAAAAACACTTCATTGTGAGATTTTCACCAAACGAATTTATATAAACAAAACATGTGTTTCTCCAAACAATGGCTTCTTCGGGCGTGTCTTTACTAACTAATTCTACTTATTCAATGGTCAATATACCATATTTTACAACTTACTAAAGTCAAATTTTATAATAGCCTTATTTAGAAAATATTTGAAAACGAGATCATCTTGACTAATAATAATACTTACTTGATAATATTGATAATATATTTGTTGTAATGGGCAGGAGCATGAAAGCCATTTCATTTCAATACCTATTCATATGTGTAGTTTTCTGTACTGGGCAACAACAAAGAAAGAAACAGAAGCTGCCATTCAACAACTTATGGAGAGTGATTTCAAAAACTACACCTCCGATTTGATCTCCACAAACTTTATTTGAAAAATATAATCACAGCATGTTTCGCTAGCACAGCAGCTTTTTCAAGAGTATACACTTGAAATTACTATGGATCTTCATCAAGTAACGGCCGAATCAATCAGAAAATTATGGAGAGTGGTTATTGCAGTTAGTTGTGCATCAACTCAAAGTTGAAAGAGTTCATAATTTCTTTTTGGTTAATAAACATGATATTTTGGAGAGGAGTATTTTATACATTTTCTCAGAGCATACTATATGCTTTTAATTGTACTTTGGTCGAACAGAGATCAAATAAGCGTCTCATATATCTGATCACTTCAAACGAATGTGTGTTATTTTCAGTATTTTAATATCAAATTTCACAAAGGATTTGAAGCTTTATATCTTCTATTATTTATCTGCGAGCGCTTTCGACAGCTGGTCGTACTGTCATCATCTGGCACTTCTCAAATAGTTTGGGGGAAGATTATTTGGAATAGCCCTCAAGAAAAATTAATGGCAAACCGCGGACAATAACACCTCTTATTTTATATTCATTTCCTAGACTCGGAAGTCACGTAGGTAGCTGTACCTGCCTCCATGGTAATGTTGGGATATCCTAGAATTTCTAGGTCTCCTGCCTAGAATTACAAATGTGCGGTAAGTTCCTATTATTGACTCCGTTCAGGCCAATAGCCAGAAACACGTGTCCGCGGTTTATCAACAATTTTTCTTGAGTGCCATTTCAAATAATTTTCCGCCTGACCAGTACTGACAATGCCCAATAGGCTGAAACAGCTGTCTACTGGTGACTCTTAAATTGAAATCAATGAAGGAATGATCATAATAGTATTTATCTATTATTTATCTTTTGATTTCCATGATAACCAAAACTCAAAGCACAGATAGAGATACATAAGGAGAATAAATCTATAAAATCGGTTATCAATTTCACAAAAGTACCTTCACACAAAATTTGAAAAATTATAGCGGATGAACTATAAAACAAAATCAACAGAAACAACAACCATATCGTCAAAAATTGAATGGAACTCACAGACAGAATCTCAACGACAAATGTCAGTACGAACACTAAACTATTTTCATTTCACATAAAAAACATGTACTCCAACATACCTATCGACGAAAGTAAACTAAAATCAGATAAACATAGACAGAACCTACATTAACCAGATGGACTGTACCCTAAATACAATACTGAACCAAAACTTATTTCGAAGCCGAAGGAAAAATGTATAAACAAAAAGGTGGACTAGCGATGGGATCCCCACTATCTAGCATTATATCCGAAATATACCTGCAAACCATAGATGAGAAAATCCTAACAATAAATAAACAAAATAAATCAAAAACTGTTTTCAGCATAGAGAAAGAAAACAACTCGAAATATACAGGAAACCTACACAAATAAGCTCCACCATACCCGCAACTTCGAACCACCCACCATCACATAAAATGGCTGCCTAAAACACATTCAAATATAGAGTGCTGAGGATACCACTTAGCAATGAATCATGTAACAAGAAAAGGAAAATCATATACCAAATAGCGAACGAGAACGGATACACCCAAAAGACAATAGATAAATTAGAAAATAGAATCAAACAAAATATACAGAACAAACTACTTCAACCTAAACGAGGTGTACAGCATACAATGCTCGGACTGTAACAAATTCTATATGGGCCAAACTGATCCGAAGGTACGACGAGCACATACGCCATACAAAACAAATACAAATCAAAAGACAGCAAGACCTAACATTCAATATACTGCACAGTACAGTAAACAGTGGACCTAGAGAAAATCCAACACAAAGGATAGTACCAGATGTAACCCAACCACAGGTAAATTTACCTGTAATACCTCCACTAAGGCGTTCTCACCACATAAAATAACGAACAAGAGAAAGAAACGTTTAGTTTGAGTAGAGCCAAGAAGATGGCCGTGTCGAGAAGAATGTTACATTTAAACATGTCAATACAATAGAACAAGTCACTATAATCAAAGAGGATGATTCCTCACTAATAAAAGAAAGATTGTTGAATTAATTTACTAAAAATCGTTATTTGTTTTAAAATTAAGAATTACCGGTAAAAGCCTGAACTGAAGAAACAAAGAGTTCAACATATTCTTTGTTCTTGAGAACCTTAGATTAAACATACACATTAAATCTAAAGGTCTCGTCAATAATGACGCTGGCGCGTTCTCATAAATGTATCGAGGCTTCGGAGAATAGGACCCGACCAGCGCAAGGTATACTTACCTTGGAAAGAAACAATGTCACTCCTAACAGGTGAATACAGTAAAGTATCAGTACAAACTACAACAGATTCAATTATCAGGAGTTTTGGGGAAAAATAAAGTTGCTGCTACTCACATACTTGTCCGTCTAATTCTACTCTAGACTTTTGGAGTCAGTGAACTCAAATGTAACTATACCAACTCGTTCTGTCTACGGTTATACTTTCTGGGAAGCAGTTAAAACCGTCTTGTTATTAAGATACTTCGAACTCAAGTATCTTAACAACATGATGGTTTTGACTTGAGCGTGTAGACTCTTCAGATGTATGGATTCCCTACTCTACATGCCACCTGACCATGAAAATGCAGGGCTCGAATCATTTATTTTCAAGGTAGCCGGCCGATGATCTTTTTGTATGGTTTTTGATACAGAACTCTGTCAAAGGTATCATTGGCCAGTGTTAATCCCCGTTAATCTACTTATGTTTGAATGAGCCGATCTGATATAATTCTTTCTGGATTGTAAATAAAATTAACCTTGTGAACTTTTATTGAAGATACGTTCTTTAAGATAATTGGGTAAGGCAAAATTATTAATGCAAACTATAACCATTTCAAAAAGCCCTCAAATCGATTAGATTGGTAGACATTATCAGTTCAAATGATAAATTAGTCGTACTTAGAAAATACTTAAAACACATGGGAAACCGTGACAATACAAAATCGGAAACAAAATTGTAAATCTTCACTTGATAATAGTCTGGGTCACAAGATACTTTTTTGGAACTCCTGTCCCTGAATGAGTTCTAGTAACTTTTTGAAAAATTTTATGGGGGAGAAGAGAAATAGAAATTATGATTGAAAAAAAAATCGTTCCTTAATATTCATATTTAGTAGCAAAAAAATTGTTAATCAACAAATGCGTTTTCAAGCGATAAACATTTTTTTGAAAAAAACCAAAAAACCAAGTACCTCTTTTTTTACTAAATTGTTTATAACTTTTGCAATTTTTTCGATCCCCTCTTGAAATTTTTTTAAAATGTTGCATGAGGTCATTCCGAATCGAATGAGCCCTGTATCATAATTTTCCGTGCCCTTGGACAGAAGTTCCAGAAAAGGGATCTTGTGACCCAGACTAATAAGTAGAATTGGAACATCTGGCGTGAATGAGAATTCTTGATCTTTGAAAGATATGCGTTAATGTTGATGCGTTTCTTTACCAGAAGATATTTCAAGTTATTTATCTTTTAATATGTAATGACTTGCAGAACTCATAATTTTCTTAAATACGAAGGTGGAAAACGTGTAGAAAAAATGTCTTCAGCAGTACGAGAATTTAACTTTGAATCAAAGAAAACCGGATTATTCCTATTTGCTAAACATAAATATATTTTCGAGAATGCTCATTAATGATCTTAATGAATGCTGTGAAGAAATTTCACCCCTAATTGAAAAAATTAAACAAAGGAATCCGTAACAATATCATGGAATTCAACAAAATTCGATCGGAAAAAAATAGGTATCTATAAATGGTTACCTACAGCACTCGGTGTATCAATAAATAGGCTAATGAAATATATATAGCATGAGTAAGTCACCAACGAAAGTATCAAAAATTGTTTAAACCAGCTCCAACTAAATCGAATCATTGAATTTGATTACTTTCCAGGGTCATCAATACCTTCGAGCTGATCGCTAGTGATAATTTATGGCAGGTTAACTAAAATATATTGACATAATTTCAAGAAAGCTATCAGATTCACGACGACGAAATCGAGATCTTATGTGGGCACACTGTGGTTATGAAAACGAAGTTAAACGTGCCAAGGTCGCTGATGACAGAATTTCGCGGACGAAGTGAATTGTCATGTAACATAACAATTATGTAGCAGTCATTGTTTTCAAAAGTTATATTACGCTTTACCAGCAAGAGTTCTTACATTTAAACACACTAAATTACTATTGAACGAAAGTCGTTTTTTATTGAGGAAATCAAAAATTTTCATTGATCTTTTGTGAGCATTTTCACCTTCTACCATCTGAAAAATATGAAAATTATAATGGAAAAAACTATATATACGTATAGAATAGTATACGTATAGTATAGTATAGTATACGTATAGTATAGAAAAGGTAAACTTTTCAGTTAATCCCTATAAGTTATCGCATAAATTAAAAGTATTTTTCAGAGATTTTGAAACTTCTTTGACATCTTCCGAGAAAGTTTAGAAATAAGGATAATCAGCGAAGAAAATTCTGATACACTTAGATTTTTACCAATTCTGAACACGGAGGCAGATTTTAGCCTTCGAAACGTTATGATAAGTAGCTGTAAAATTTCCTAGCTCTTTTTTTGATAGGCAAAATCATCATATGCGATAATTGAATAATAAATAGAGAATTTCATTTTTCAAAAAACACAGAATTTTCGCAGTAACTCATCGGGGTGACCGGATAGAACATTTACGATCTCTAGTGAAGAAACCTTAGAGCTTTTAATATAAAACCACTTTCCTGGAAATCTTACTCTTGATAACAACATACCGCCCATCTTCGAAGGCGCTAAACGCCCAAAAAAGGACGACTGAGACGTCGCAAAACAGGTTATCACATCACCGGCAGTTGAATGGGCTATCAAGCCTTTTCAGCTCTTCTTCAAAACGGACTTGAAATAATTTTACCTATTCTCACAAAATTGTATAGAGCTAGTCTGGCGTGGAACTATATACCACCCAGTTGGTTGCTGACCCAGCGTCTTCTTTTCAATGAGGTTGAAGCCCAGCTCCCTTACCCTTTTGGCTGATTTTTGTCGAAGAAAGACAAATGGGTTCATGACTGAGGTATTGGCGGTATGAAGTCCTCAGACATCAGTACCGCCCTTCACGGTGTACCCCTACCTGGCTGGGGTATGGTGGATGAAAAAGCTATTCGTCCGTTAACGGGGGACATGAGGGCCTTATTCGACAGAGTGCCGGAGCAGTCTATATCGGGAGGGGTCGTCTACAGCATAATCTGTGGCTTCCCTAACTAACTGACGCTCTGGAAGCCAATATTGAGCATTTATACGTGAAATACCGGTCGATATGTTAGAGAGAATGTGTCAAAATTGGACCTTGCGCATGTGCCATCTAAAGCGGAGCCGCGGACAACATTTGCATGAAATCATCTTCAAACATTAAATTATGTTGATCTTTCTATCGATTCCAATAAAGACTTCATTAATTTTTTCAAATTTTTTGTGTTGTTTTGAAAATCAAATCCTTTACCTCTTGAAAAATCACCCATTATTTACTCGTCACACCATGTATTTTCAACGGTAAGGTTGAATAAATGCGTTTTAGTCAGACCGGCTCGATTCGTCAAACTGATAAACCTGCTGAACCAGATGTCTACTTCCTTTTTTGTGCTTTAAGATCTTCCGAAAATATTAAAAAGACATATGTGATAAGTCATCTAATCGCCAACACTGGATTCATCTGTCCTTTTTGCCAAGGTGGTTTATCGTTAATTCAAGTACTAACAATTCTTATCTATAGGCTTCTTTTCTTGAATTTGTTGTTACTACAATCTTTTGTAATTTCATCCAAAAGAAACTTTTCATTGAGAAACAGGCTTTTGAATATAGGTTCAGAGTGGGCCAAATTTCATGTAGACTTTGAAACGCACACTTTGATCAAGTAGGCTTTGGACGACGCGACGCGGCGATAAAACTGAAACAAATTGTAGCTATTAAATGTTGAGAACGCTTTTCACAGCACTGATCAAAAGGCATAGTTTCAATAAAACCGATAACAATTCATTCTATATTTACTACCAATAATTGAGACTTCAACAATGATAATAATGATAAAGGTCCGGTGGCGTGGCCGGCCAACGATTGGGTCCTTGGTTGGCTATCCAATCATTACCAAAATTTGTAGCCAAAAAATTAGTAACAATGGCAGTGTTGTGAGGCGAAGCTTCATCTTGTTGAACAAATATTTTTCTGAGCTCTATTAGTGGCAATTCATCAACAGGGGGTTCAATATTTTGCCTTAAATTTTCTAAATACCTCTGAGGTGTGGGAGTGCCATAACAAATGAACGGGCCGACAACTCTACCCCTGAAAACACCTGTTCACACACTAAATCCAAATCTTCCTTGACTTTTCTGATGCACAATAGAATGAGAATTTTGTTATGTATAAGAATTGTAGCCGTTGAAAATGTCGTTACTACTCACATAAGCTTCGTCTGTCCAAATACAATTTAACGAAAAATCATGCTCTCGGTTACAACTTTCTAGGAACCACTGGCAAAAAGCCATGCGGCGTTCAAAACCTTCTGCTCTGAGTTAATGACCTCGTCTAATACTATATGGCTTTTTTTCAAAATCCTGCTAACGTTGGAACTCGGTAGGCCTGTTGATATTTTCAAATTTCGCTCCTAAAACGACCAACAGCTCCTAAAACGACCAACATCTCCTAAAACGACCATTTCTTCCAACTCCTTATCCCTCTTTGATTCACATAATTTTGTAGAAATTCATGTTGAATATAGAATAAAGAAAATACTTTTGTCTAGTTTCTACTG
>WOGN01006323.1:0-12237 GCA_015342105.1 Leptinotarsa texana | reverse complement strand
TTTGTATTGGATTCGTGGCTGTAACACAAGCTTGGCTTAGATAGCCACGATCCTTCATAGATATAAGTTGTGACGGTTTATATTTTATATTAATCTGAATTGAATAAACTTTGATTTGATTTGATTTGATTAATAACCCGAAAAATTTGATGCATGACTTGTTCTCAATAACATTCGAATTCAAAGCTAGCTCAAAAAATTAACCAGGCATTCGACAATAATAAGTGTTAATGAATGCACGTTGGTTTGCGAAATTCCTTTCCAGAAATTTTAGTCTCGAAGATGAGCCCCGAAGTGGCCGACATACAGTAATCCAGGACGAGAATTAGAGGACCTTGGTAGAGATTGACCCATCAATGGCGGAAGAATTGGGCGTTAGCTCCCACGTGGTTTTTAGTTGTTTAAACGTTATGGAAAAGTTGAAATGCTAGAAAAGTGGATCCCTCATGATTCAAACAATATACAGAATTTGCCACGTTTCGAAGTCGGTTCCTCTTTGCTTTTGCGCAGCCAAAACGATCCTTTTTTCGACCGGATCGTCACCTGTCATGACAATGACGTCACAGCTTCCCTAAAATTCAACGGAAATCAAAAAAATACAAGTACAGAAAATGAATCAATTTCCATTCAGACAAAACAACCGCAACAAATACCCCACGTTGGTGTCCAGGCTAAGGACAAAGCCTACCATGCTGAAGACCTGGCTTTGATTCTCATGCGGATAAACTTTTAATTTCACTCTACTGCCGATGAATACTATGACCACTTTACTGGTGCGTGACAAGGGGGCCCGAGGAGTGAGGCGGAGTCCCAAGGGGGGCACGCTCTCTGAATCTCTCTGATACTTATTCCATCCTTCTCTGTATCGATTACGTCCTTGCTTGCTTGCTCATCTACGGGCTGTACGCGCGGTAGCTTCTGATTGGTTGACTGAAAGACGGCAAAACTGGAGGAGTGGGGGTGTTCTGTAGAAGCGCTACTCCTACTGGAGTGCCATCCAGGCACTTTCCAAAACGAAATACTCACCAAAAAGCCCTAATTGCTGCATGGTCATCAGCGGCTGGTGTGATTCACTATAACTTTCTGCAACCGGGTCAAACCATTACATCAGAGTCCTTTTATTAGGAAACCGGTGAAATTTACCGAATATAGAATAAAAAAAATACTTTTGTTACTTGAAAATGGCCTTATAAGCCGAAACCGGTCGTAACGAATAAATAAACACAGTAGAAACTAGACAAAAGTATTTTCTTTATTCTATATTCAACACAAAATAAGCAGATATTGTTGATGTCATGCGAAATCATGACATGGAAATACCCGAAAAAATTCCAACGAAAAAAGTATTTCTGGCGACCATAAAACAACGTAATTTCAAAAAAGAGTATATTATTGATTCGATGTGTGAAACAAGTGGTCATATTCTCTTACGTTTGCCTCCATACTATTATGTGATCAATCCAATTGAAATGGTTTGGGCCACAATGAAAAAAGCTTGCGGAAATGTAATCAGTCACCGACTTTGAATGTTGAAGTGCTTGACAATATAAGGCGAGTGGTGAATGAAGTAGGTAATAGTGATGTGTGGAAGAACTGTATGGCCAACGTTATAAAAAAAGAGAAAAAATATTATGTGCAAAGTTCCGTAAATCCGATCGTTATTCAACCCGATGATGATTCCACCTCATCCAAATATAGTGAAGAAGAATTTTAATTTTTCTTGCAATTTTGTTAGCCTCTATTATTTTGTAAATATATGTTTGTCGAGAATTCGGTGTGATTATTTGTGTTTTCATTGTATTTTAGAGTTTTCGACTGGGAAATGAACTACCTTAAATTTCGAAGTTTTTCTGTGCTGTTCCAATTGGCATTGGAAATACTATAACACCCAAATATTCTTTACCGTTGATGAATTCAAATGTTTTTTTTTTTCGTTTAGACCTTCAAACAAAATACCTATAGGTATATACTGGACAGAAAGTTCAAAATCGCTAGTATTACACCGATTTTTGGTAGATGATACTAACGTCGTAATTCTTCCTTCAGTACAAAATTTTTAAAAACACCAGTAGATGGCGATGCCGTACTAATTACTATAATCTTTGTATATATAGACTATATAAAAAGCTATAATCGCATTTGCAGGTTGTTTGTGACGATGCTCTTTTCAATTCTCGACTACTGAAGGCTCTTGACAAAATGCAAAAGTTACAAGCAAAAAGCGATACGTTTTCAATCACACATGCCCGCGGAATTTATGCACAAGATAATTACAAGTTCTGAATTATAACATAACCTCTAGGTTTTTGCCAAAAAAGGGCTTTGTCAGATGGTGAGACTACGGATCTGCGGAACTCTAAGAACCTGATTCGGTCCCCAGCGGGGCAGGCACAAAGTATATGCTCTGCTCTTTCATCATTTTCCAGACAGAGACGACACACACTGTCTTTCGACAGTCCAAGTCTCTTCATATACTGATTCAAATGACAGTGACCTGTAAGAAGGCCTGTTAGACATCATAGTTCATTCCTACTATAGTCCAACAACTGTTCGGTTTCAAGCTTCGAAGGGTGAATAAACGCCTTGGAGTGAGCCAATCCTGTAAGATTCTGCCAGAAGTCCATGAATCTTCTTACCATCCAGGTGTTCAATATTTGTTTGGCAAAGCCTAAGCCGATGCCAATGAGAGATTCTGGTCAAATGAAGCTACTTGAAGCACCTTCCTTTGCAAGGGAGTCAGCAGCTTCATTGCCTTCCAGGCCAATATGACCAGGCATCCATACCAGAGACAATCTGTTGAGTCTTTCTATGGAGGCAGTTTGCTACCAATTTAGACATTGCTCGGTAGGAGCCGAGAGCTTCCAACACCGCTTGACTGTCCGAAAATATTTTTATTGACTTGTGAGTGAGGTTGGATATATCCAATCTCTCCGCACACAATTCAATAGCGTAAATTTCCGCTTGAAATACAGTCGAATAAGTTCCTAGTCAGGTAGATAACTCTGTCCTCGGTCTGCGACTAAAAACACCAGCACCAGAATCGGAAGGTGTTTTTGATACATCTGTGAACCAAAAACTACCTGCTCCTAATATTTCTTTCTCCAGGAGGATCCAGTCCTCTCTACTCGGGAATAGTACTTTATAAGACAGTTTGTAGTTGACAGTTGGAGTCATAAAGTCAGAGGTCATGTTCAGAATGCTGTGACTTCCAATGTCAACCAACGGCCTGTTGCCCTCTGCATTGAATTGATTTGTGCAATTGGCAATGTGCACAAGCTGTACGCAGTCCATCTAGCCTCTCTCTCCAGAAAAATGTGGATAGGAGGTAGTACCCACCTTGAGGGCAGTCCCTGGTAACCTTGAACCTGATATACTCGCCTTGAAGAGTCGTAGTTGCAGTTCTTTTTACTAGCATGGCATATATCCAGCCAGATATGGTCGATTCTATACCCTTCCTAGCCAGAGACAATCCTGTGGATTTAGGTAGTGCATTGTCAAATGCTCTTTCAATATCAAGAAATACAGCAACCGCAATTTCTTTGTTGTCAAGAGATCGGAGATTTTCTCAACGAGGTTGTTTGATGCTGAATCTGTCGATTTGCCGGTTTGATAAGCATACTGTTGGTTATTCAGAGGAAATACATATAATACTACCCTCCTGACATGTCCGTCCAGTATCCTCTCAAGTTCTTTCAGCAGAAAGGATGTAAGGCTGATTGGTCGTACCGATTTGGGGTGTGGGTCTCACCGGCCTACTTTAGGTATATATACCACCCTTGCTGTCAACCAACTGGGTGGTAGTTCCACGCCAGACTAGTTCTATTCAATTTTGTGAGAGTAGGTAAAATTATTTCCAGTCCGTTTTGAAGAAGAGCTGGAAATATATCATCCTCTCTGGGAGATTTGAAGGGCTGAAAAGACATGATAGCCCATTCAACTGCTGGTGCTGTGTTAACCTTTTTTGCCACGTCCTAGTCCTTCTTTTTTGGGCGTTTAGCGCCCTCGAAGACAGTCTGTTGTTATCAAGAGTCAGATTTCCAGAAAAGTGATTTTCTATCAAAAGCACTACCGTTTCTTTACTACAGGTCGTCAATGTTCTTTTCTTTTGCTTTCCAGGCTTTCGTTCCCCCAAGAAGAGTTGCGGTTATCTCTTTTGACCCTCAGTGGACGATTCTCATGATAGGATGAGATCACTGCTTCGCGGAATTGCGTCGCTTCTGTATCCATACCATTACAACTGTGAATAGTACTGAATCCGTCCTCCAAGTACGATTGGAGGGGGTTTTTATACCCCTTCAATCAGTAGATTTCGAGTAACGATATTCCTCTACTGGTCTTAGACCTGTTTCAATATTGAAAAGAATATATCTACGGTCTGAACAAGAAGGTTCAGTAGATACAGACCAATGGTGTATCTTGTTGCTCAGAGAATGTGAGCTGATGGTTAAGTCTAATACCTCTTTCCTATTACTAGTGACAAAAATTGGATCCGAGCCCTTATTAATTATAGACAGCCCTTCCCCAAGTATATAATGAAAGAGTAACTCACACCTACGGTTTATATTGCTTTCTTGCAATAACTTCAAAATACTTTCTTCAGTACACGATACCAGTGATACCAGTGAAATATCAGGGAGATATAAAAAATCACTAGTGATCGGGAATGACGAAATTATTTGCTGAAACATTACCTGAAGCAGATTAGATAGTTTCGACGTGAGAATGGTATAGTTATCTGGAGGAAACTAGACATAACGAAGGAAAATACCGTTGTTAAGAAATGACAAGACAAAAACATTACAAGTAAAACAAAATGAATATTACAAAATACAATCAGGAAACATTCTCACATCACATGTAAACGTTAATCATTTTTAGAAGGCTGGTCTTTCTGTTCAAAGTCGTCTTTTAAAATAGGAAACCCACCTCTTTCCACCCAACTCTGTAATTGTGATGTATAGCAAAATTCATCATTCCAGAAAAGTTAAAGAATACCAGCTTATGGATGGATATATCCATTATTGGATATTGTCGATGTGTTTGTCAGAGGGACAAATTGGTCATGACTGATGATGGGAAGGCGACATGAATGTCCTCAGACACAGTGTCGCCCTTCACGGTGTACCCCTACCTGAGATGATATGGGATGGAATGAGATGGATGAAGAAATTGTTTATCTGTTAACGGGGGACATGATGGCCTCATTCGATAGAGTGTCGGGGCCTTCTATATCTGGAGGGGTCGTCTACAGCGTAATCTATATAGCTTCCCTAACTAACAAACAAAATGTGAATAACCAAGAGACGTACTTGATAAAACTAACTGCGTAAACTTGCATGCGAGACGTAAGTGGAACCACCTATTGGTGTAACACCCAAGTCAACTTGCCAATTTTCCATGTTAGTGTTGGTGGTTTGACCAATCAACAGACAACTGCGGTAGCAAAAATTTGGGGAGCTATCCTGGAATGCCACCCGAAAACGAATCTACGTGTTTCTAGAAATGGAAGGAAATCGTGAAAGGTTAATGCTAATAGATAAGTACTATTCTGATCATTCCCATATTGATTTCAATTTAAGAGCCACCGGTAGACAGCTGTTTCAGCCTGTTGGGCATCGTCAGTACCGCACAGGCGGTCCTCGATTGAAGACAAAATGTGAACGATAATCGTCTTCATTTCAAACAGGTTGGAGCCTTGCTTCCTTACCCTTTGGACTGTTTTTCGTCAGCGGGACGAATGGGTCATGACTGATCTGTGATGGTGGCATGAAAGTCCTCAGACATCCATACCGCTCTTGGCGGTATACCCCTACCTGGCTGGGGTGAGATGGATGAAGATATTATTCATCTGTTAACGGAAGGAGACAAAATGTGAATAACCAAAAAGAGTACTTGATAAAAATGACTTCGTCAACGCAAGCGAGATATAAGTGGTACCACCTATTGGTGTGGCACCCAAATTAGCTTGCCAAGTTTTTTATGTCGGCGTTGGTGGGTTGACCAACCTAAACCCGACAACTGCGGTAGCAGAAATTTGGGAAGCTATCCTGGAATGTCATCGAAAAACGAAACCAGCTCTAACACGTAACATGCAGAACTGAATAATATTTCTTTGGATATTTGTAAATGAGTCATAGCCCCAAATGAAAAATCAAGACGGTTCAGATCCGGGGACCGCGAGGGCCTATAGATCCTTATACTCTTCCATTTTGTTCAATAGGTATTTTTTTAATGGCGAGCTGAAAATGTGTTGGAGCGCCATCTAACTGAAACCATATATTTCTGCGTAAGTTGTTAAGGTATTTCTTTCAGTTTTTGGAGGATCCTTTCTTCAATAATTGTAAAAACTTTTGCTCATTTAGCAATGCAGGTAGTACAAATGTTCCATTGTTTCTTTCTATTCGAGAATTTTTACTTCCCAGTACCGTAAATTGTGTATGTCTAATATTTCTATGCGCCTTGAGTTTGATTCATACGTCCATAAAATTAAATTAAAAAAGTTTCATTCTTCTGAGCTAAAAGTTCTGATCCTTCTAAACATTTCTCTACAAAATGATAGTCATGTAATAGAGGACCTTGTAAACGCTGAATATGGTACAAGTAGAATTATTGTTTGCGTTCAATTTCTGCAACTTTAAACGAGTTTAAATATTCTGGAATGTTACAACAACAAGGTTGCAACCTAACCTTAATTATTAAAGAGAAAACACGGTTTTGTTGAAAAAGGCATTAAAATATTTTTTGTCCCATGTTATATGAACTATTTTTTTAGAAAGGATCCACACTAAACAACAAGTTATCAATCAATAAAATACTATTCATTTCCAATTTTGTATTCATTGCCATATAATATATATATATAGCTCAAATTTAGAAGGTTGTCCTGCTTGGAAGTTTGTTAAACACAACGTGCTGCCTAAGTGGAAACGTTGTTCATCATCAATAACATATAAATAGCATATTTATTAAATCAGTGATTTATATATGATTCTAACGCTTTCAACCTTGAACTTTCCTAACGTAAATAGTGGATGAGTTTTTTCTATTTCTGTAGACATAAATTCACCTGAATTAGAATTCAAATCACATCTTTATTCAATGTCACGCAATGTTTCAATAATAATATTCGGTGATAGTGAACCAGCATATGCCATTGAAAACCCGTGCATTACAATCAAAATCAAATAATAATAATAGTAAACATTTCTGGAATAGCCAAGACACTTTTTGAGAAACTTTAAAAACTATATCAAACTGAAATGTTGTTCCTACCTCAGCATACCCAGCAGCCCCTAAGCATACCCAATCAGCTAGATTGACTTAGCTCGCTTTATTCCATTGAGTTTGCTGGAAGTAAACTCAATGGAATGCTCAGATGCCTTGTAGTACCCGATAAAATAGTGAGAGGCCTTCAACAACTGATATCACTCTGGCGGTGAGACCAAACAGAGTGGGTCACTTCTAAAACGGGTTTAGTTCAAGACGATTTCCTCGGTCCCCTTCTTTTCTGCATCTCACTGTTGTTATAATCCGTTGCGTCCCGAAATAATCGAGGGTTTAAAACTGTGGTACCACTGTAAACCTCATGCATAAGGCACCCATCGCCATCAATCCTTGAAAGTGGTTGAAGAGTACACGCAACACGCATGCTATCGGAACGAAATTCCGGATAGACGGATGTGCAACGGTCCGTCTCAAAAGAAGACAGTGCAGAAATCACGGAGAAGTTGTAGATAAAGTCAATCTGCACCGTCTGGATGTCAGAGAAACGTATACTTACCTCGAGGTGGGACAACGTCACTCACGAGAGGTAACAGCAGTGAAGACCTCTCTCCGTGGCAAGTATCAACACAAACTCCGATAGACCTAGTCATCAGAAATGCCGTTCCAATCCTACTATACTCGTTTGTAGTAGTGAACTAGACTCGAGAGGAGTTATCAACTCGACGAAAAGTTTCGAAAAATTATGTATCCCACTGTTGTACTTTCCCCGGCAGCAGAGAGGCCGTGTAGTTTTGTGTTTGGACTCTCTACATAAAAATAAGGTACTAAAGTCATGGTCACCGACCATAAGCGAGCTGTCGAGCTGAATAATGTCACAAAACCACAAAACCTCTTACACTCAACATCTTGAACAATACATTATTGATCTAGTCAGAAGACCTTGTATTTTCAAGACTATAGCTGATATGTAACAACTCCAAGGCTACTAAAATTTAGTATAATTGTACATCAATGGCATAAAACATCGTAATTTCGTCGCAGTTCTCAAAAAAATATCAATAATGTCATGACAAACATAAAAAAGGTATATTTCGAAATTTACAAAAGCGATTGTTACACAATATTGTACTTTTATTGCAGGACATCTAACTTGAGTGGTAGCGTCTTAATTAATGGCAAAGAACGCAATCTGAGGAGATTTCGAAAATTATCGTGCTACATCATGCAAGACGACTGCCTCTCCCCGAACCTCACAGCAAAGGAAGCAATGTGGATATCAGCGAATCTCAAGCTAGGCAAAGGAATCACTCGGTCGGAGAAAAAAGTAGTAATAAATGAAATCATGGACACTCTGGGACTTGTGGACTGTAAAGACACGAATTCAGAAAGTTTGTCGGGGGGACAGAGAAAACGGCTATCGATCGCTTTGGAGCTTGTGAATAACCCTCCGGTGATGTTTTTTGATGAACCTACCAGCGGTTTGGATAGTTCTTCGTGTTTTCAGTGTTTGTGTCTGTTAAAATCATTAGCGGCCGGTGGAAGGACGATAATCTGTACGATACACCAACCCTCCGCTCGACTTTTTGAAATGTTTGACCTACTTTACATGTTAGCTGAGGGTCAGTGTATTTACAGAGGCCCAGTGACGAATCTAGTACCTTTTTTGTCCACCATGGGGCTCGTCTGCCCGAGTTACCACAATCCAGCTGATTACGGTAAGTTTAGATCTCATCAGTGTGTATCTCAATAATAATATAATATAAACATAAATTTATTGTTTCTAAGGAATTATTTCTTTTCAACAAACGTTGTCGTGAGTTCGCTGTTTCAGTATGATTCTTTCGTGACGATATAGTCTTGTTTTCCAAGGATTCCGAAATACTGACACATGCTTGGAGATATTTATAGATCAAGTAATCTTCCTGCTGATGTTCAATGAGTCCACTAAAATGAACATCCACCAGAAACATACCTCTTGGTTTTAATGCACTTTTAAGTAATTAAGCTGTCAGCTGAGTTCTCTCAATTTTACGATCAAGCACTTGACTAGATGAATTCTTATTGTTTTGACTACATTTCCAGGATGCCAATTGAAAATGAGGCAACTAGAAATGAAAATTCAGAAAAATGATACTAAAATACTTCATATCCTATTCGTTCACTCCATAATGATACTTCTTCTCAGAACAGCGAGGCAAATCTATCGGGAATGTTCACTTATCTTAATAGTTTCTAGCATGGATCCTTGCCTTATTCAGTTCAGAAGGATTGAAGTATAAATCATAAGCTTCATATACCGTAAATTCCACCATCCCTTCCAGTTTAAATATTAGTGTATACAGAGTTCCCCAGTCAGTCATTGCTGGTATTAAGATATTACCTTCGTTTACGCAGTCAACGTATATAGATTGCCACAGTAACAGATTAAACGTTTGGTACACGTTCCTATCGACCACCGTCTACTCTCCGGCTGTGAAAGCCATGTTCTTATATTATTTCATTGTTCTTATTATATTTCGTAATTACAGTGATGGAAGTGGCATGTGGAGAACACGGAGACTACGTACAAAAATTGGTAGTTGCAGTAAACGCAGGACGATGTGATGTTCATTCATCACCAGATCCTAGCAAATCCAGCAAACGTGCTTCTAATGACATCACGAAGGAAGGAGGCTTTTTTACAAACGGTGGTGGAGACACTCTATCGTTGCCGAATGGGTCAGCAAAAACCCCAACCACACCAGCCACTTGCACAACATCGCTATTGGATTCGTCGGAAAAAATTTCGATGCCTGAAAAAAATGGTAAGTATTTCATATTTGTTTAGATTTCTCCTCGATCATACATTTTTCAGATAGAACATCAATGCGTTTAGTCCGTTAGGCAGTTAACCTCGCTCCCCTGTAACAGTTATAAAAACACGACCTCAAGTGTTTTAGTTACTGTTGATTTGTTCAAAGATTCATAAAAACCCTAACGTTTTTACCGATTCGCTTTGTTTTTTTTCAAAAACTCTCGACGCAAGAAATGAAATTAAGCCAACTTGGTACATGTGCTGGTAGATGGTAGGTAGGTAGAAGAATCGAAATCTGTCGCGGATGTTTTCTTCCGATCTTCAATTTATGGACCATAATGAAAAAATGTTTCACCCAATATCAATGTATTCTCAATGAGCCTTTTTCCTGAGAATAGTACAGCGAACGTGTCACGAGAGGCAGCACTAGTAGTAGGGACAAACATAAACTATGTAAAATGTAAACTATGTAAAACAGTGTTTTTACGTAATATTAATTGAGTATTCAAAAATATAAATCTGATATAAAAAATATTTTGTGCTAGTATAATGCCAACAAAGTATTGCTGTTTTGTGAATTGAACGTCGGATAATCGATATCCGGAAGAAAACCATTTATAAAACCTCATATTAATGAGGTTAGATGTAAGAAATGGATACATTCTTCAAGGAGAGTGGATTTAACAATGCCAAAAAAAAATAAATATTCATATGAATGCTCTAAACATGAAATGAATAGTAAATTTTTTCATAGTTAATTACCATTGATTAAAATGAGACATAACCTCAGTTGTTTATTAAATTATATTAATTTATTATATTCAATTAAATTTATTTCATTACCATCTATATTTGATTCATATTTCACTTGGAAATAAATCTGAAATTCATAATTATTTTAAATTTTTTTCATTACAGTTTTAATCTACCGCTACTCTTTTACTAGAGTCTGTATGCTAACCTGTCTATTAATTCCCTTTTTTCCAGTTACTTTCAAACTATGGTATGCAAGCCAATGTTTTATGTTACAACATTGTTATCCTTTACAGTTGCAAATTTTAGTTTTGCTCCAGGAACATTTCCTTCTGTTAAAAACATTCTTTTTTAATTGTACTTTACCATATGAGAATTAGACAGTGTTTGTCCCTACCGAACTACTAGCGCTGCTAGTGAGTGATTTTTCGTACTTCAGAAAAAAGGTTCATTGTAAACAACATTGAGAATTGAATGGCAACTTGACATCCTCAAGCTTCGTCACTTAAATAGTACACAGCACTTTTGTGAATGAAATGCTGAAATTCATTAGTTCTCGTCATTATCGTGTAGTTACTATAACAACCCCAAGAACGTCATTTCGGACTGTGGGCAAACTAATTTGGGGACAACAAACGACTAAAAGTATGTTCTGGCGTTATAGGGACACTAAAACTCACATAAACGAGTCGCTTTCCTAAACATTTTAAGCCAATATAAGCCATCACTTTCACAATGGAGAAGGAAGTCCACAACGAATTGCCATTCTTAAGCCGGAATTATATTATTGTGTTGGTGTGTCGTGAAGCGCCACAAGTATATCGTATCCATACATTTAGTATGTTTAGAATTATATTACTAACAGTGTATCGAGACGCGATCTGTCGTGACGGCGATCGGTCGATTCCCGATCGGCGTCAGAACGGTTGTGGGGTTATGACACGTCAGAACACTCCACACTAGTATGTTTCTAATCTGTCGCGTTAACTAGCTAGACTAGCTAGTGAATAGACGTTTGCATTTATTTGTGCACAAGATATCGGACGAACTTATTGAACTTCTTAGAAAATATCAGTTTGCATTTTTTTAATATCATTTTCTACCATACTCTACTCAAATTGATTTTTTGACATCCTTGAATATTGACGATATCTTACTTCATCAGTAGTAAATGATATTCGCTTCGACTGCCTCTCAGATCATTTATTGGATGAACCTAATATTTTCTCTTTCTTCATTTCTTTTTAAGTAAACTTCACATTTGCAGATACGCAAGGTTTTCTTGAATATCACTATCCGAATATAATAATGTAATTCCGGCTTTTAGACATATTGGTGAAGAGCACCGACACTAAGTGGGACAGGAAAATATCTGAACCACGAATCCAACCACCATCAATCGACTAAAAGAGGAATCATCAAGACTCTATTAGACCGTGCTTTCGGGCTCTGTAATACGAAGGAAG
>WOGN01006322.1:0-12517 GCA_015342105.1 Leptinotarsa texana | reverse complement strand
GGAATTCTCATTCTATAATTTTCCAGTTAATCGCCTAGGGGCAACGTGCGTGTGACGTAATGGTCAGGTAGAAGTCCCTTCGTCGAATTGGGTCAGCGGCAGCGTTAGATATTTCGTAACAATATGTTAGCACTCATGATACCCTGATAAATTAAGCAAAAACTGTTATGATTTTTTGATGTTTATATTAATTCCATTTTTTGTATACACTAACCCCTTACTTGATGAAAATTAATAACACTTTCCATAATAATAATTATACAATATTCCAATATAAATTTTATTCATGGCACCAGAGCATCTGATGAAGCTACCATGTAGTGAAATGTATTTTGAATAAAATTTTATAGTGCGAAAATTGTATAATTATCATTAATATTAGTTGCTGGTTCTGGGACTCCTTTTTTTCTTATTTTTAATTATTTTTATCTTTAGTGAAAGTATTAGGCTGTTTCAAAAGTTTCGTCCGCTTTCATGAGTCTACTTCAAACTGTAATATTTCAGTGAATACCAAAGTAACGCAAATCGATTGATTCGTCAGCATAAAAATTGCGTACTCGGGATTCGATGTAGTCGACGAAGGCCGTTTTCGCCTGGTTCTTATTAGCGATTTACATGATATACATGTTTACAATACATATATTCAAATTCATATTCTTTATTGGTGATATGACACAAGAGTGTTTACACAAGTCATAGAACATAAACAATTATAAAAAGTTTGGAGAAGGAGATAAAAAGTCACATTAAAAGTCTTGCAGTCATTAAAATTAGGTCAAAATTTGTTGTTCTGAAATGTAACTGAAAAACTCATTGCTTGCTAACAAACAACTTAAAATGTATGTTTAAACTATTCCAAAGAATGTTTAATGCATTTATACCTACCCTAGTATAATACAGTTAAAAGGATAGTAAGACAGTGGCCGTGGTAAACTTGTTTGGTGCAATTTCGTGCGCCATCTAGTACTTTGACGCTCGTTCTTGATATTTATGCCATGAAAATAGCCCGTACTAAGGCGCCATCTGAAACAAATGCTTTTATTTCAAGGAACTGATGTATTTAGCTTGTAAATCGTAGATTAAGGTAAAGTTTTCTGTCGCGTCACATTTTAGCTGTCTTGCCTAATACCATTGTATAAGAATAAACGAAGGAAGATTCAAGGTCGAGCCAGTATAGGCGTTATAACTTTTTATGGCTTTTATTAGGAGTCGAGCGAATGTCAATTAAAATTGAATGAGACGAAAAGTGATATGAATTTTATTTTTGTTTTCAGGTAGGTATTTGGCATATAATTTCTTCCAAAAAATTAATTTCGCCGTTTAAATTCGAAATTTCCGATTTCTTTGAGTTAATAGAAAACATTTCTGAAGTTTTAAGGATATATTAATGTAATAATAATGGTTTTTCTGTTCGGTAAAAATTTTTCTATGGATTTCAAAGAAACTTTATGTATACCTACCTCAGAACCGTATGACAATGCAATATGATCATTACCTAATATGTTATTAATGATAACATGATAATAATAATTTTTGTATGTTTCTTACAAATTTTTCAATTGATATCAGACAAACTTTATACATAGGTCTGAAGTGGATGACAATGCAATATAATTACCTTATATGTTATTAATGATAACATAATAATAATAATAATGTTTGTATGTCGGTACAAATTCGTAATCGATTTTAAACCAACTTCTGACCATTTTTACATGTTAATCTCCATTATAAGGATCATTCTGTCGATTTTTGCTGTTTTGGGGGTGGGGGTAATAATCAGAGTGGTGCCTTTTAGCGTTCATCGTGACGTAGTCGAGCGCGCGGGTTAATTATAAAATGAATAATGATTGTAGATGCTGAAAATTTATAGAAAAAACATGGCGACTGCTTTAAAAAAAACACGGCTGTTGCTCGTTATATGTAGTATACCAGGTCATTTAAGGGAAAAACATGGTTGCATGAGGCAGAGAAAAGACCCATCATTGGGGATATAGGGATTCAAATTACATCATTAGAAACGAAAACATGACGGCAATGCAATGGAGTATACAGGGGAGTATCAAAATTGTGTTTTCGAGGTGGTTGAAAATTTGCTCTGAAATTACAAAGTTCAAAACCATCGAGCAAAGCATTCTCGATTTGGAGAAGGGAAAAACGGTTAACGTTATACAGGGGTGGTACAAAATTTTGTTTTTGACGTGTAGGGATATGTAGCCCACACAAAACAACTACTTACCGATACAGATATTGAATTACATCAGACATTTATCTGTGAAATGTTTATCAAAGTGGACATTCACTAAAAAACGACTACTTACCCATACAGAGATTGAATTACACCTGACAGCACAATCTTCAAAGAAGATGTTTGGATAATACTCGCTTGAAGCATATGTGTAGTAGTCCTTTCATTTTAACGTGCGATCCCAATGAATGACATATACAGGGTGTCTCAGAAATTTCAGGGCGCTAGGAGTGATGCAGTTGACTTCGAAGTTGGGCAATAGGGCAGCGAACTATTCAGCAATAATATATGGCTACACAAAATCCGTCATCGTGAAACGTTTTGCGTGCGTTTTGTGGCCTTGCCCGAGAAATGAACATAATTAGAAATATAAAGAAGATTGGAATCAAACATAGCATTCAGAAGTTGTATTCATTACATGAACAGATTACAATAAAAATCTACAAAAAATGATGTTTTCATTGCATTAGTGATGGATTGTTCAGTTATGTTCAATAATTAATAATTTTACATTTTTTGTTAACTGTCCACATTTCCAAAAAACTTGTTTGCGAAAATTGTTTGCGATATTTGAACGTATGAGTTCGCAGTAATAAATTTAGGATATATTCCTTATGATTACAACAAATCAAATTTGTTGTATACCATTTGGAAAGATATTTTTGTATATTCTTGATAATTTTCTTTTTCAAAGATATTATTTTTTTATCAAATTTTTGCCTATATTTTTGTTGAAAACTTTCAATGCTATGATAGTGAAGTTTCTCAATAATGGTTTTTAGAGTTTTCAAACCACTCTCATATTTCAAATCGTAATTTTCATGAAATATCAAAAGTTCTTCATTGTCAATGTCTTCAGAAACTTCCAAAGTAACTTTACAGTCTTTACATTTGAAATGATTGCAACATTTCTTGATCAAATAACCTCCAAAATAAACAATGGAATGTGTTTCTAATGGGACATCATAATTCAAATAGACTACAGGACAACATTCAATAAAGCATGTTCTTCATTTTCATCTGCTGGTACAAATATGTTATCATCATAATCTGGTTTACTGCCTGCATTGGCACTTCTAGGTGGCTTCATTAAATTGGTGACTAGATTGACTAGACTTTAAATTGGGTTTCAGTTATAATATCCTATCTGACGATAAACAGAAAATTGATTTTCAACTGGATCCTAAATCAACCTTCTCTGAATAAATATTTGAAACCTTCGTTCAATTGTTTCACTGCATTTATGGGTACAAGAAAGCCGCCAAAACTATCAGGTTTGGTTAATTAACTGTTTTTTCTTCACCGTTTTTATAAAGATTTTTCAATAAGTCGTACCCTGCATTTATAGCAGCATATACTTCCGGGTTGGTATCGCTCACAACACGATCGCAGGGTTTTTTGTATGTAAACATGTGCTATTCAAAGAATTGAATAAATTGTCTATTGTTACAACAAAGTCAACTGTATTTTCAGATGTACTCGAAACAAGTTCACCAGTTCTCTTTGATGTCATTATGGCAGCATAAACACTATGGCTCACATTCATTTTTTAAAGAATTCGGGTTGAGGCGTTTATCGATGAGTTTCATCAACGCTTTTCCTGTTGTGATCTTTTTATCTAGGTCATACACTTTCCTTATGTCGGAAAAGCATATGTACTTTCCATTCAGTACAAAACTATTGTTGATGAAATTGTTTCTTACACATTTCAACAGATTAGAAACATCAAAAAATTCATATTTTTTTTCTTTCAAGAAAAATGCGGTTTTTCTTTTTCAACCACCAAATGTTTTTAAACTTCCTGATTGGTACTTGATAAAACAATTCCCATTGTTTCCAGTTTTGTTTCAATTAGTTTATCTAAGGCCTTCGTAATTATGCACATTAACGATTCATAGCACACCTCATCATCCGAAACAAAGTAGGCAATAGGAATTTTTCACTTGCTATAAATTCCTCTAATCATGAGAACAAGAGCCAGACTAGCAGCAGAAATTTTCCTCCCAAATTCGCCAAGATCCTCGAAACCTTTAATGATGTAAGTTTTTCTATTGTACTCAAGACTCCTCTTAATAGACATTTCATCGAACATTAGAATACACTTGTTTTCGTAATGCAGCATTGTATCCGTCTTCAAAGCGATATTTGTAAAAACATGTCTATTGAACCCGGTTTTGCTGAGGAAATTGGTAATCCATAATTTCAAAATTGACACTGCAGGCAACGTAAATCCTTTTTGACGTAAATATCTATACGTTTTAGGTCCTTTATAAAACAATGATAGGACATTTTTTTTCTCAGTAGGTGACCATAGGGATTTCAGTTTATGTTTCAACTGCATATTCACAAGAGATTTTGTGAAGCCTGTTAAAGCTCTTTCTCCAAACCTTCGCAGAAAGTTCCATTTTCAGTATTTTTTTTTGACAGTTCTTAATTGGGTATTCAAGTTATTGACTTTTTTTCTGGTATTCCTTAGTTTTTTTCTCAACCGTTCATTCTCTTCATCTTGTGAACGCTTTTTTTTCCACTGCTTATAGAACAAGATGGAAGATTTTGCAACTCTTTCAACCAATTTTCATCTTCGTTGTTACTGACAGAACTATCAGAAAAATTCATATCGATATTTTTGGAATTGGCGTGGGAATTTCTTATTGACTGACCCGAATATATTTTTGAAATTGAGACAACATTGATTTGCGTCATTCCATTGTCTACTTTTTCCTTTTCCATCTCGCTTTCTGAACTCTTATCACTGATGTAGCGGACTGATACAGCAGTAATAGGCAATTTTTTCTATTGATTAAACATCTCATCAAAATGCTTGCTACAAATTTGCTTATGTCTTAACGATTTTGGGCTTAGATCTGCTGAGGCCACGTTACCTGAAACAATAAACATCGGTATAGATTTACACATGCGTATTTCATATTTATACCTATAAATAAATAAAAACTACTATTGAGAAAGGCCATAGTAAATACTTGATGATATAGGTTGAATGGGCCATATGTTACCATGCATTTTGCTTTGTGAGATCTAGCAATAAAATTTAATATCTCAGAAAATAGTAATCCTGTTTGAAAACATATTTTTGCATTAGTCGGCCTATTAATTGAGAAAGGTTCAAGGCTACGCCTGTGAAACCCCATAGTACAGTGGTATATATAATGACAAAAAATAAACTTGGAACACAAATGAAGAAAATAAGGACTTTCACCACAAAAAAGTAAGTTTGATTTCGAAAATTGTATAACACTGCTTCATTCACATTCAACCTAAAAAAAAAATAACTAGGTCTGCATCCAATAACATCTTTATAGAATTAGTTTGGCACCATCTGTTATTGGGAAGAGTCGGTTGCCAAAGCCAAGAAATTACGCGATTCAAGCTACGACGTACAATAAGAGTAGAGATGCTGAGGACATGAACTCTCCAACGCCATCTATTCATGGTGTACTCCTTGTCAAATGATATCCTCGTAAGGCTGTTGTACTATCTTAATATCTTTATATACTATGCCTTCGTGGATCCTATTATTAGCCAAAATAATATTTTGGAACTTTCTGAATCATCTTTACGAAATTACTGATTTTTCCAATTCTGTATTTACATATAGTTTATGTTTATCCTGTTAAGTATTTATAATAATTTTGATTTACTGCTTTTCTCTCGCTTCTGCCTTTCCTCTCACACCCTCCGCAAGCGTTCTTGCTCTCTATTTCCCACTCTTCCATTCGCGTTCTCACCTCACTCTGTCTCTTTTTCTACTACTCCTCCCCCTCTTTCCCCTCCCTCCTTTTTCTCTTTTGTCTTCTCTCTATCCTTCCCTCCTTCTTTCTCTCTTTCTTTTCCCTCCTGTCTCTCTTTCTCTGAAATATTAACAATACTCTCACTGTATGAAAATGCTTGAGGAACCTATTGTGCAACGAAACAAGTATATCTGTTTTGTAAACTGATTAGTGAACATATAAAGTGTTAACTTGAATATTTTCTTTTTATTAGAACAGGAAGTTATTCAGGAATTTCTCACTAAAGCCTTTGTTTCAGAATTCTCAACCTTTGCGGATCATCTGTCAGTCTTGAACCAGTCAAAGCAGTTCTGACAAAGTGCCCTAACTTGCATTCAATAAATTTGCAATCGTGCAGGGCATTGCCACGTGGTATAAAACGGTTGTATACTGACAATCAGGTGGACGAACTGCGGAAGAGTTTACAAGATAAGGCTAAGACTGAAGTGAGTGGATCCGAAAATGAGCAGTCTCCTGCTCATATGACTATATCTCCAGGAAATGAGTAACTCTTGTTCAATTTGAATTTTCATTTATTGATCTTGAGTTGAACTGGGTTAGGTTACATTAGATTTATATATAAAAAACTCAGGTGGGTTATTTTGTTCAGTAACAGGTAATTAAATGAAAATTTTGAAATTGTTGTTGAAAGTTGTTATATACTTTTGGAATATTTATAAAAAGTAATTATCGACTCAGTGAAACATTCAGGAAATGTTTTGGATTTTATATTCTTATTGAGTGCCATTCCTTTATTTTTCAGTAAAGTAATTAGTGTGTGTTTATATAAGTATGTCAAAAGATGACTGTTATGAATAAATTATGCCGATACGTGAGAGACAGCAAAGAAACGATTATGTCTAGTCTGTGGATAGATTATTTTTGCTATCTTACTTTATTTCTGATACCACTACTATCACTACTTGGACACTCCTCTACCTATTCAGGAACATGAATACGAGACCAGAGCTTGGTGACACTCATTTGGGAGTAGGCAGGTTGATATTCTTCTGTCAAGTCACAACACCCTATGAGTCACTACCTGAGGAGTAGGCAGATTGGGATCTCAGTGTTAGCCATACTTTCCAGTCCTCGAAAATGGTTTCAAAACCGAAGCGGAAACATTGAAGAATGAATGAGATGAGGTTCTCTCTAAACATCAGAAACTCAGATTGCTGGAATATCTAAAACTCACATATTTCAATTCTGTAAATGCTAGTGAGTTAACAGGAATGGTGACTAACTTGGCACGATAGTCATTTCAATTTTTTTTATATTGAGGATGGCACTGCGATTTAAATGTTTTTCTCAATGTTAACAACTATCAAATATGGTGTATTTGATAGCCATTTTAAAGATCTATAGGATTCCAACTATGTCCAACAAAAATGATTTTCAAATTGATAGCGAATATTCTTAACATTCTCATCAATATTTTCCGAGCAATACTTTTTTAAACATTCATCGTTTCAGAAATACAAAGAATTGAAATTCAAATCTATTCAGTTTCGCTTAAATAATCTATGATTTCAAAATATTTATTTGGTGACAATCGCAAATGACTGAGACAATGTTTTTGTTAGGTCGTTTGGCTAAAATGAATCTTTCCAATAATGATTGCTAATCAGTCATTAAAGTTTCTCTTCATGATATCAAAATTTCCTTTCTATATGAAAATTAAATATATCGTGTTGAATTTGATAAATTGATATATTGTCTTTGTTAGTTGCATTTTCTTCGAACATTTAATTATTTTTAATATTCAAAGTTTATACATTATTCTAGCATTACTGATATAAATTTTACCTTATATCAATGACATAAAACGTTATGAAGGTTTACCCCCTACTGTATACCACTGAGTGCTAGAAATATCATGTTGCTCTTGAGAAATGGTGCCTTAAGCAGCGAGATAATACCTAGAATTTCAATTAAAAATAATCAATATTTCTGAAGTTTTTGTCAACACCTGCTTCAATTTTTTTAAAAACTGTTTCTTGCAATCTTAAAATATCTCTGAAATAGCTCGATTTACAAAAAAAGCTCAAATGATCAAAACTATTCCAAATTGAATGTCCTGTCAAATACACCATATTCGAAAGTAGTCATTGAAAAAAAATTTGGGGTCGTAGCGCCATCTTTAATATAAAAAAAATTGACATTAATATCAAGTTAGAGTTATCAGTATTGACAGTAATATATTAAAAAATATGAACCTATCATGTGGACTACTATGCAAAGTGCCTTTCTTCTTTCAGAAAGTGAGGCTTCAAAATAGCAATATTGATAGTTCTGCAATACTTATATATTTTAATACTTTCAGAAATTTTCAAAACCGATTTTTCTAGCAGGATCAGATAAGGCTCCAGGTAGTCAAACAAATAAATTATGACTAGCACAACGTATGTACGTTTTCAGTTAACCTTAACACTGTTCACTTACATCGCACCATTTAAGTTGACATCATCAAAAGTGACTAGTTATTTTAATAGGTAAATATTGAAAAATATTTACGTGTAACTCATAAATAGATCTATTATGGAAATATAACCTTTAAAATGTATATTATATGAGTCCTTACTTTAAATGATTTGGGTGTCTTATGTTTCATGGATTTTTTTTTGTCGAAATAAGCCCACCTGAAGTCATAAAAATATGTATGTTCCAATTTATGCGGTTACACATCTGTATATTTCGAATTGCTTGAGAGTAGTTTGTTATATGGGAAAAAAGGGTCCAACCCTGCTTTGAACCAAATTTTGATACTGATTGGCAATGAAATCGTTGTGCACGGCACCATTCAGTTGTTTATGGGGTGAAAAATTTTTAATTTTGAACGAAGGTATAATTCTGTGAAGCCGATATTTGTAATGAAAAATAATTGAAAATTTATTTTTTTGTAATGAGAAATGAACTAATGTTAAGGATTTTTAATAGACTTCTGTATAGTTTTTAGACTATTTGGTAGAATATAAAATTTTCCTCTAATGATATTACACAAGCGACCATTTTCTCCAAATTCAATATGGTGACACTATGACGTCATCTATGGAAATATTGTGAAACAAATTGATACTGTAAGAAACAAAAGATGATGTTTGTTCAGTTTTTTTATATTGATTTCCAGAGTTGAAATTTTTCAGTAAATTGCATACTTTTCGTTAATTTCAACAAATTCCATTTTTTAACTTCATTTTTCTCAAAAATATCATTAGGAAGTGGTATTTTTTATACTTTGAAATTGAAGTGTACTTCTTGTTCTACAACAAAATGTCGAAGATACTTTGAAGTTCATTTTTTGTGCCAGTGAAAACTTGAAGGTTTGGAGTCTCTGCATTATCTTATAATTTAGTTGTCAAAAATAGTAGTAACATTTTTTATCGTAAAACGAGTGCTTTTAATTTTAAAGTTTCAAAAAATTCCACTTACTGTTGATATTAAAAGGAACTGAGCAAACATTTTCTTTTGATCATCAACAACATCAAGTTGTTCGACAGTATTTCTATAGATATCGTCAATATTGAATTTTGAGAAAAATTCATTTCGAAAGGAAGTAGTCATTTGTGTTACATTGTTGGAAGGAGAATTTTATGTACTTTCATATGATTTTAAAAAAGTTGGACTGATTTTTATGACTGACTAGCAGAAAAGTTCCCATGTTCACTTCACATTTTCATCTGATCTATATAATTCAGTCAAATTCTTTTTGTGTCGAAGTTCCAGGTTGAGGTATATCCTCAAAAATATTGACATTGTAGATATTGTTAGGTCAAACGTCTGGATTATCACCAACTTCTGTATTTGTCTGTTTTGCTACTCTTCATGCTCAACATACATAATTTAAGCTCTCACGTTTACTTTGTGGCACTGCTAGTCTCTTTCCCCTCTTCTGTTTATTCACGTCCTGTCCCGAGGTGCACTTAATTTCTTTAATAAATTCTTTTGGAGTATCACTTCATTAATGTTCTTGAGTTTCTTTATCGGGAGTTTCTAACTGTTTATTTAATACGATTTCACAGTTGAATGGCTCTAAGCCTGTTGCTTTCTAACCAGTCTTGATGTTCCTTCCTAATCTTGGACCGAAGCTGTCAATTGTGGATTTAAAAAGGGAGAAAAGTCACATTTTAGAACATCTGAAGACGCCAACTTGTTTAGGTCATTCTTAAATACTTCTTTTTTATTTAATTAGTTTATAATTTGTACAATTACACTTTCCAAATAAAAATCATGAAATTATAAAACAACAACAGAATTTAATTGGCGCTCCAGGGCGTCCTCATTGATTCCAGTGGCGCATTTGCTTTTTCAGCTGCAGGAAACCCCGGAAAAACCTGCATCTCCACATCATCTGAAGATCTTGATCTGCCAATGTCCTCTCTCTCATAAAACAAAATGTAGAGTGTCTACAGAGGCTCCAATATATTCAATACATCGCCAGAACACTTAGTGGTAATAATGACCGGATTCAACGCCAGAACCACAGTGAACAATAACTGCATGAAGTAGAGCAGGCACTGTTAGTAGTTGATGCATTGAAACATAAATGCCTCTAGGTCTTCCGCAATGACCTTTTTTTTGTTGATGACCTCAAAAATGGATCTGTCGATTTTTTGAGTTTACAGCAACATCCTTTGAATTTTACAGAAATAATATTTTCTATAATGGTGTGACGAGTTTAGCTGTATTTTTATTTGAATTTTAATAAAGTCGTTAAATAGCCGTTGTCCGGTCTTGATATGATGAAATATCTTTAAGGTGGTTTAAGGTCCATATAAGTCAAAATAGATATTCCATTTTGATGAAATATTCAGATGTGTGCCAATCAAAATGAAACATACTGTAATAATGATATAATGTAACTAGTCTCATCCAACAATACTTGTTTTCAACAACGTGATCTATATGATGCCCTTTTTGCAAAAAGTAAGTTTATTGAATAAACATGTTCATGTGAGGAAATGTTTTTGCAAATAAGAGTTTTGCTCGATTTACTATTTTATACAAGATTTGTTGAATTCAAAAGTTATATTATTGTAATGTAGCCTTTATTTAATTTTATAAATTTTATATTGATATTAAATTTATTGAACTCACAGCAGTTTTATCGAAAAATTATATATTTGTTATAATTTTTTATTTGTAATTTAATAAGGATTATTGTACAGTACCTGTCTTTTCAAAAAGAGAAAATGGTTGACACCAATATAATGAAAATATATTTAAATTAAATTCTTCAACTGCTATTGAGAATCTCCTGTATATTTATGATAGACTTTTGTAGGCAGCATTGCGTTTTCTAAAGTATTTATTTCTGCTTGTGATAGGCGACAGTTTCATGTCATAATTAGATCAGAACCAGAATTCTCTACTGAAGTAACTTATATGAAATTACACCAAGATTCTATTTTCAGATTTGTCTTATTGGCAGTGAGTAAAAATATGGATCATTAATAATGTATTCAACTTCTCAACCACGTTGGAAATTAACAATTTTCTAACAATGTTGTAATAAACTTTGGAGCAAAGAAATTTGAAATTCATTTTTCATTCTTACAAATACATTTTTTCTTCATTTATATTACCTAGTAAATTTTCAGATTGTGGAAAGTTAAAAACAGTAAGAAATATATTTGTTTTATTTTATTTACAATAAAAAAGAAGGATTTGAAATTCAAGAAATGTCACTTCTCCCTCATATTTATATAAAAAATATATCTCCTTTCTTATTCGGATAATACTATTTTAAATGTTTCGAAACTCTTTTAAAATTATAGTCAGAACTGTTTAAAATGTTGTTAAGCCGCTTGATTTCTCATAGTTGACCACTATGTGGCTTAATGAATGTGCCACGAATTTATTTGCTATATATAACTGTCATGTGGCATAAACACTGATAGAAAAACACCATGCCATGTGGAACAGATTTTTGTGAAAAAATATCAACTTGAAGTAAAAAACTACATATTTTCATTCAAAAAAATTATATTAATCTAGTTTTGATGTAACAGGCGCAGCTCTAGAGACCTGAAAATTGGTAACATGCTGTGGTAGTTGAGTTTGGGGTTCTAACGCCTCAATAAAATTGAAAAATCTTTTTCACAATTTTCTTGATTTGTTTGATACCTTGATTGATGAAATTATAAAGGGAACATTAGATGATAGGAGAAGCCATCAAATGTTTCTTTAAACTTTTTGGTTTTCCACCTTTCATAATTTGTCAAAGAAAAAAAAGAACAATTTAGAACCTGGACGATCATATAATATCGTATACACTGAAAAGTTTAACCCAAAAATCACTATGTAATATGAACCGTTATTAGAAAAATAAGTCTACTCAGTCAGAAATTCACCATATTATTAGTTTTTAATCTAATAGATAAGATGGAAATACAACAAGTAATTCACCACTCATGATAACAGTTCCCATATTTTTCACTGAAAATCCTTGAATACATAATCAGAGAAAAATTTAAAATGATTT